>JANVCC010000057.1:14304062-14357388 GCA_025345505.1 Todiramphus chloris collaris
TTTCTTTCTTTCTTTCTTTCTTTCTTTCTTTCTTTCTTTCTTTCTTTCTTTCTTTCTTTCTTTCTTTCTTTCTTTCTTTCTTTCTTTCTCAGATCATGTGCGACATCCATAGTGAATGCCACTTTCATCCATTTTTTCCAGGTGTATATACTGATTTAGTAGAGGATTGCTAACTTTTTGTTATTATTGTGACCCCATGCAGTGGGCAGCATAACTGATCCAGTTGCTACACCTGTCTCAGAGGTTTGTGCGTGAATGTGCAGGTAATATATCTTGGTCAATCTGCAATTTAATAGTTAAGGTTATTAATTTTTTCAATGACTGCTTATTATTTGCTTGAATCTTGGTGACTTTTGTATGCAACACTGGCACTCATTCGGCACGTAGTTTTTCAGACTATTTTCCATTTTCATTCAGGGTTTTCCAAAGCTTGACATTTTTACATAGTATATATGCTGCATATAAAATCTTTCAGAGTAATACGAGGATACAGCAAAATTAGAGTATCTCTCAAAAACAATTATTATATGGCCTCCATGTCCTAGAGCCATGGCTTCAACAGAAATAAATTTAAAAATAAAAAAAAAAACCCCAAAACCACAAAAAAAACCCCAAGAAATCAAACAGTATTCTTCCTACTATTTCACACTCTAACCTTAATTTTAAATAAATTGTGATATTTAATTTGTTTTATTTATTTAATTGGCATGCCAATGTCAAGGGTGAAAACGATAGCCCAGCTCAAGTGCATGTACACCAATGTGCACAGCATGTGAAACAAAGAGGGAGAGCTGGAAGCCATTGTACAGCAGGACAGGTCTGACGTAGTCACCATCACAGAAATGTGGTAGGATGACTTTCATGACTGGAGTGCTGCAATGGATGGTTACAAACTATTCAGAAGGGATAGGCAGGGAAGAAGAGGCAGTGGGATGGCTCTGTATGTTAGGGGGTGTTTTGCTTGTAGAGAGATTGATGATGGTGATGGCAAGGTTGAGTCCTTATGGGTAAGGATAAGTGGGAAACTCAGTAAGGTGGATATCCTGTTGGGGGTCTGTTATAGACCATTCAACCAGGCTGAAGAGGTTGATGAAGTGTTCTGTAGGTGGCTGGCAGAAGAATCAAAATAACCAGCCCTCAATTCTAGTGGGGGACTTCAACTTACCAGACGTTTGTTGGAAATACAACACAGCAGAGAGGAAACAGTCTAGGAGGTTCCTGGAGTGTGCGGACTCAGTGTGCTGACTCAGCTGGTAAGTGGGTCCACCAGGGGAGGTGCCTTGCTAGACCTGCTGTTTACTAACAGAGAAGGACTGGTAGGTGATGTGGTGGTTGGAGGCCATCTTGGGCTTAGTGGCCATGAAATGATAAAGTTCACAATTCTTGGTGAAATGAGAAGTGAGGTCAGCAGAACCACTACCATGGACTTCCAGAGGGCAGACTTTGGCCTGCTCTGAACTCTGTTTGCAAAAGTCTCTTGGGAGGCAGTCCTGAGGGAAAAAGGGATCCAGGAAGGCTGGACATTCTTTAAGAAGAAAGTCTTAGAGGCACTGGAGCAGGCTGCCCCCATATGCTGTAAGATGAGCTCTTGGGGTAAATGATCAGACTGGATGAACAGGAAGATTTTTCTGGGACTTGGGCAAAACAGGAGAGTTTATTAACTTCGGAAGAAGGGGCAGGCAACTCAAAAAGAACACAGAGACCTAGTTAGGTCATGCAGAGAGAACATCAGAAAGGCAAAAGTCCAGCTAGAACTCACCTTGGCCACTGTTATAATGGATAATAAAAAAGATTTTTACAAGTACATTAACAACAAAAAGAGAGCCAAGAACCTTCACCCATTACTGGATGGGGGAACATCACCACCAAGGATGAGGAAAAGGCTGAGGTACTGAATGCCTTCTTTTCCTCAGTCTTCAATAGTCAGACCAGTTATCCTCAGGGTATTCAGCACCCTGAGCTAGAAGACAGAGCTGGAGAGCAGAGTAAACCATCCATGATCCAGGAGGAAACAGTTAATGACCTGCTACGCCAACTGGACACTCACAAGTCTATGGGTCTGGATGGGATCCACCAGAGAGTGCTGAGGGAGCTGGCAGAGGAGCTCACCAAGCCTCTCCATCATTTATTGACAGTCCTGGTTAACAGGGGAGGTCCCAGATGACTGGAGGCTTGTCAGTGTGATGACCATCTACAAGAAGGGCTGGAAGGAGGATCCAGGGAACTATAGGCCTGTTAGCCTGACCTTGGTGCCAGGGAAGATTATGGAGTGGTTCATCTTGGGTGTGCTCACTCAGCACATTGATGATAAACAGAGGATCAGGCCCAGACAGCATGGGTTCAGGAAAAGCAGGTAGTTCCTGCTTAACGAAATTGACTATGACCAAGTGACCTGCCTAGTGAATGAGGGAAAGGCTATGGATGTTGTCTACCTGGACTTCAGTAAGGCACAGCCTCCCACAGCATTCTTCTTGAGAAGTTGGTAGCTCGTGGTTTGGCCGGGTATACTCTTTGCTGTGTTAAAAACCATCTAGATGGCCAAACCCAGAGAGTTGTGGTGAATGGAGCAAAATCCAGTTGGAGGCAGTGTTCCCAGGGCTCAGTTTTGGTGCTAGTCTTGTTGAATACCTTTATTGATGATTGGGACAAGGGGATTGAGTGTACCCTCAGCAAGTTTGCAGATGATACCAAATTGAGCTGGAGTGTCGATCTGCTCGAGGGTAGGAGGGCTCTGCAGAGGCATCTGAACAGGCTGGCTGGATGGGCTGAGGTTTAACAAGATTTAACAAGGTCAAGTGCTGGTTCCTGCACTTGGGTCACAACAACCCCAGGTAACACCACAGGCTTGGAAGGAGTGGCTGGAAATCTGCCTAGCAGAAAAGGACCTGGGGGTCCTGGTGGGCAGCCAGCTGAACATGAGCCAGCAGTGTGCCCAGGTGGCCAGGAAGACCAATGGCATCCTGGCCTGTATCAAAAACAGTGTGTCCAGAAGGAGTAGAGAGGTTATCGTGCCCCTGTACACTGTTGAGGCCACAGCTTGAGTTCTGTGTTCAGTTTAGGACCCCACACTATAAAAATGACATTGAAGTGCTGGAACAAGTTCAGAGAAGGGCAATAAAGCTGGTAAAGGGTCTGGAGAACATGTTTTATAAGGAGCACCTGAGGGACCTGGGGTTGTTTGTCTAGAGGAGCCTGAGGGGAGACCTTATCACTCTCTACAACTACCTGAAAGGATGTTTTAATGAGGTGGGTGTTGGTCTCTTCTCCAGGTGACTACTGATAGGACAAGAGGAAATGCATTTAAGCTGCACCAGGGGAGGTTAAGATTGGATGTTCGGAAAAAAATTTTTACTGAGAGTGGTTAGGCATTGGAACAGGCTGCCCAGGGAGGTGGTGGAATCACCATCCCTGGAGGTGTTTAACATGTGGCACTTCAGGACATGGCTTAGTGTTCCTGATAATTTTTAGTAGATGGTTGGACTTGATGATCTTGAAGATAATTTCCAACCTGGATGATACCACGATTCTACAATTCTATGATTTTCAGAAATATTTTTATAACTTTGAGAAGAGTGACATGTGGATCATTTACTCATTTAATGTGAACACAAATGAACAAATGTGTTAGATATATTAGATCTTAACAGTCCTATGAAACAAAAAGTACATGATACAATCTTGTTGGGTTTTAGATTCAGCATGAAAAAAAGCAAGCTGACTTTCAGAAAAAGTTCTGAGAAGTCTGCTGCTTACATTCCCAGCTCACTTGCTCTAGAGACTATACAAAACTGGTAACAGGAGGGACAATATCCTGACTGTAACTGAGACCATAGCTTTATTTTTGCTGTCTTATGATTATGCATTCTTCCATCACCAAAAAAGCCTAAGAAAAGGTTTTAGCTAAGCCCTTTATAATTGTCAGTCTTCATCCTTTACCATTTGCAAATTAAAATGGTAATTTAGTGACACAGATACAGAATCTCATTAAAATTACTTGCTGCAGGTGTTTTCTCATGGATAGATATATTTCCAGTAAAATCCTTGATGTGCTAAAATACTGCATTTTTTTTCCATTTTTTTCCATGTTTCCCCTTAAGAAAACAAAATCAATGACACCTTCACTATATGCTCTGAAGAGAAGCAAATTGATAGAAGTTTTCAGGAAAGTAACCAGAATGCCTTTCTCCTTCCCCACCCCTTTATGTTTTGATTCTGTATATTGCATTTCTTCTTAATTCTTTGATGCAGAGAGTGTAGTGATTTTTTTTTTTTTCAAAATCAAAATTTTGTATAAAAAGTATTTCCATTTTTCTCATCTGTTCAAAAAATAATATCCCTTCATAGTCCATAGCATCCTATGGGAAAGGTTTGTGTCATGGTTTCTTGTTTTTCTCGTGTGTTTTATTTTAAGAATTTGTTCAGAAGAGCAAGGACTGCCCTGAAAGGTAGTAACAAGGTTTTAAATAAGTTGTATAGAACTAAAGTGGTAAAGTGGAAAACAATCTGGAATGTTGGTTTTTGAGAATATTTTGAGGCCTTAGTCTGGTCACATTAGAGCACCTACAAAGATCATAGGTTTTATAAGACTTGTAGAAGTGTAATATGGCTATGCTGGGAAGGCAGATGGTGCAAATATGGTGTGGGCGGACTCCCGGAAAACATTAATCTAAAGCATACAGTCTCAGGTGTCATGAAAATCTGAAGAAAATACAGGGTAGTTTTGCAATATTGCTGATACATATCTTTGGGCTGCCAGATGGGGATAAGTTCACATCTTGCTCCTGACAAGGCTGTGATCTAGTCAAGGAAAGGTTGCATGAGCGAGAGGTGTGACATGCATACAGATTCTCTGACCATACGAGCTCTGGGATGGAAGGAGGTATCCTTGTCCTGAAATTTAATATGTGACAGACAGCTTGTTTAGTCTCCCTTCAACGGAGCTGAAAAGTGTGAGCAGGTTAATGAAAATATTATGAAGTGGTCACCAAGAAAGTATATGTTTCTTACAAATGTTACATCAACATCATTCTCTCTCTCAAACAATTTTGTCCATTTCAATCTTTTTTGAATATGTTTGCTCAGATTGATTCCAAATCAGCTTCATTTTCAAATAGACTTTAAAAGCAGCACAACATTTATTTTATTATATATTTATGGAGTGCACCTGTGGCTTGAGTTACATGAGATTTTTGTTCTAAAGGTTTCTGTTCTATATGTCAACTTGTCTACTGCAGTCTGGTAGCTGAAATAGCTGTATAATGTAGATAAAAGAACAGTTTTGGATTAGCTAACTCAGGTTAGCTGAACTAACATCAGTATGGCTGTAGAGACCCATGTAAGTTATAAAAATCAAGTTAGGAGCCAATTATATGTAATATGAGAAAAGGAGCCCATGCTGCGCTCTGGCTTCACTACAGCTAAGTAAGAAGTGCCTGTAGTTAAGCTAACTATTTTTAAATTAACTTGGCTTTATCAGTGAGCACAGTAGATGTGGTTGCATGTTCACAAGAAACTTATGCTGGAAATACTTGAAAATAACCAAATTATAAACCTTTCTGTTTAGTTTTTGTACTTTTCTGTATAAGTTGACCATTTGTGTCAGACTACAAATATTCTCCTATCAACTGAGTGAAAAGCCAAGCCTACACCAGTAGCATAATTTGCTCTGCTTCACAAAGCTAATATTAAATTTGAAAGCAGTATCTTGCGAACCCTTCAGAGAGTGGCAAAGTGGCTTTTTTTGAGAAAGCTAATTACTTTTATGTGATTTATTTTATTAACGGAAATGTCTCCCTGTTCAATTCTGAAATGACAAAATCATATTAGCCCCTTTATTGCCCATTCATAAGACTGAGATAGTCATGCTTATCTTAAAGTGACTACTTCTAGCTACACAAGACCCACAGCTATATAAATAAGTTTTTGTGAGAAGGCTGATAGTTTTGCTGAATTTTAGGATAGACATTTGAGATCACATTCAGTACCTTGTTTTCTATCATCTAGAATGCTACTGAAATGCCTTTTATATCCAGCTTACCTACCTGGTTAGCACAGGCACTTGAGCTGGTTGGTGACTGTTGCTTCGTACTCTTCTCCCTGTCTGCTTCAAATAAGAATGTTCAGGAAAATTTTGATTTCTCATGAGAAGGTGGCTTTTCTTTTTGTTACTGAATAACAGTTGTCTCAAAATTCAATTAAAACTCATTTTGACTGCAGGAGATCTTTGGGTTCCTTCTACCATCTCCCTTGCCTATTGTGACATAGACTGTAAGGATAGATTTATCCATGTCTATCTTAAGCTTCTTGTTCTGTGTGTTATTTATGTTTTAAAGTCTTACTAGTCAGAATAAAAACTTTTTGTCAGAGAAACTCTTTCACATGTTCCTGCTGACAAGGAAGGAACCATCTCATTAAGGGGTAAGGCAGTTTTCTTGTCTTTTTTTCATAATTTGAGAGATGACGATTCTGAACATTGACTAGTTCTGGCATTTGTTATAAAATCTTTCCTTACAGTAAATTTCAGTATTTAGATATATATCAATACTTTCAATGCATTTCCAGCTTTTACTTCTGTATGTTAAGGTGGAAATAATATTTCAGCTTTCAGTGAAGCCTTAAATACTTGTTTAATTTCTCAAGCCCTGTTTTACTGTAATACTTTTCTAGTACTGTTAACATTATTGTGGTTAGCTGATGTTCATATTCCTTTAAGAACAGCTGCAGGCACTGTTTTAACCCCTCAAGAGATCAGTATATCAGTTTACACCATAAGCATGATCTTGATGACTAAAAGTTGTGCAACCTTCTCTTTTTTTTTTTTTTTTTTTTCATTATCTTCAGAGAGTACAGAAAATGGTGCAGAATGAGACCTTTGGGTGGATGATGGACCACATAAGTAGGTATTAAGGGGCAAACAGTGCATATGTTTCCCTCTTGAGATCAATGTCTTATTCTGCCTGACCATTGCCTATCAGGGAGGATCAAAGTAGTGTTATGGAAGGAAAGATGGTTTGCTGCTTCTATTCATTGTATTTTGAACTGGTTAGAAAATGCAGGAAATAAAAATTTTAAAGACAAAGTCTTGAAGGGTTATGTTTCCTGTTTCCAAGACTGAACTTCATTTGGTGTGTGTTTCTGCTGGGAGACAGTCACTAGGATAAGAAACATAAAAGACAGAAGGGAAAAAAAAGTGAATATGCCTATTTGTAGGCAATTTCCTAATTGCCTCAATCAAGATTGATGTAGTATTTTGTCTAGTTTTCTCAAGAACTAAAAGTAATCTCACCATGACATGCTTCTCTCCTAACAAAGACTCTCTTTCTGAACTATTCCAAGACCAAGGAGCTGAAAGTTTCTAATGTGCTATCTAAAACTAAGGCAATTCTTCAAAAAACAGACACACAATATGATTAGGCAAGAATGTCTAATACAGGTGTCTCCAGACATGTTGCTATTAGCTGTAGGTTGTTAAATCACATTTCATACCAAAAAATGCCACAAACATCTCTGCAAAGGTACTAAATGGTTGAGAATCATCTCAGTATCTGATCACACACTCAGAAAAGAAGTGCCCCTCACTGAGGCAGGCTGATGAGTGCTGATGATTTACCTCTGCATAGTATTCCCTGAATTTCTGCCAATGCAATTTCAAGAAATGTTTATTATTTACTATCAACAACTGTATTTTTTTCATGCTTAGAAAGGCAATAGAGATGCAATATTAATTTGGTTTATGGATTGCCCAAGACAAGCAACAAAAATTATATCCTAGCTTGCAAATAAATAAATAAAAGGAGGCTGATGTCACTGAGGGTGTCAACACTTTGAGGTAAACCTACCAAAGGGATCCATAAACCTATGGTTAGTTATGGGCTGCTTTGCAGAAGCTACACTGGTTGGGGTGAGAGCTGAGTGCACCATCAGTCCAAGCGTCTGCCTAGTTGGGTGCCTGCATGTACATCTCCTTCCCTTAGTCAGTACCCCTGACATAGAGGGATTTTAGCCTTGCAGTCTGCCTGTATTTCAAAGCTTAATTCTCAGAATATTCAATGCAATGAATCTTCTCCACAATGGAAATAGAATTAGAGGGGGAAAAATAGTTACTTTAGAAGAGCAGCCACTGAAAAATAAGAATTTAGGGAGAATGTCTAATGCTCTTTTATAAAGAACACCAAGTGCTTTAGTGAATTCTGTACTGTTGTTTGAGGGAGTATCACATAGGCAGTTCCCCAGTGGCAAGTAAGACATAACAAAAGTACTTCATCCAGTTTCCAAAAGGGAGCAATAAAGAGTTGACAGAAATGTATTTGTTTAGCTCAAGATCATTATGTTCCTAAGAGTAATGAATTAAAGGAGAGGACTAGAAAAAAAGGATTGCTGTCTCAGTAATATGATCTCTTGGGCATAATGAAATGTCAGTTTGCACTGATTTTTATATTTTATTATAGTATTTACCTTTTTTTTTTAATTGTGGTATTCTAGATTACTTGCCGTTTTCATTTGAAAATTGAGTTTTGTTGGAGATTATACCCTCATTTATGTGACTTATTTATGGTCTTAAAAACTTGCAGCCTTCAGCTCCTTTGAAGAAACTATGAGAAATAGCTTGATAAACTATTGAAAGCTTTTCAGCTTTTCACAGAAATATAAAAATAATACTTATTAGATATTCCACAAAACCAACATGACAAGTTTGTGTCATCCCTTTCTACATCTAAATAACCTAAAGATTACTGTGTTAAAAATAAGCAAATACCTTCATATGGTAATTTATTTTTTCTGTAATATTAAATTTGGTAACAACTAAAAAGATCCTCAAAAAAAGCAAACATGAGAAGGTAACTTTATATACTTTAAAAAAAAAAGAAAAATCAGAATTCATTAAAATACTGTAGTATATTTCAATATTCTCTGTGGAATGTAATAAACAGAGTAGGAACAAAGCATCATGTTAAAATAAATTAACAGCTGTAGGTAAAATGAATAAATAAAAGCCCCCAGACTTACAGACTTGAATTCTGTCATACCTAAAATTATTTAAAAAAATGTTACCATATTTTTGCCTCAGCCAGAAACAGATGTACATCAACTGAAAAAACAGTGCTAAGCTAGGATGACAGCCACATGTATGCTGACAACAACGTGCCACAACACTGGAAACCAGAAACAATTCTGTAATTCATTAGTGCATCTTCCACCTTGGGTAACAAGATGGACATCAGCTGACACCATGAAGAATTTTTTTTTTTTCCCCTCAAAGAAGAAAACCTTTGTTGTTGAAACAGCTGGCCTTTCAGGAAGCAGGCCAACAATTACTGTTGGCAAGTCCTTTGCACAGATTCCTATAGTGAGCAAGGTCAGTTTCAACTTTTTCATAGAAAGTCTAGGTAAAAGTTTTTGACGAGTTGTCACGGTTGAGGGTCAGGGCAGCCCACTAGACCTGTAACAGAAACTCTCTGTTAACCTCCCTCCTCAAAGGGGGAGTGAAAGGGAATAAGGGAGAGAGACTTACTGATTAGAAAAGGAAACTAGAACAGCTTTAATGAAAATGAAACATAATAAAAAAATGGAATCTATACAAATATATAAAAAATACACATTAAGCCAAACACCTCTGACAGCAATTACATCACTGTCACCACTGATGCTGTGGAACAGGCATCGGGAGAGTCCCAGACTGGGCCCAGCAGCAGATGGGAACTGTGTTCAGCAGAGGGACTCAGGAACGCCCAGATCAGGATCGAAGGCAGAATGGACAGAGTCCTCCTTGGATGCAAGGACCCAAGCCAAACAAAAGCCATCAAAGTAGACAAAGAGGGCCAAGACCCTCCTCATCCCTTAGCTTTATACCGAATATGATGTATATGGGATGGAATAACTCATTGGTCAGTTTAGGGTCACCCATCCTGTCCTCTCCTCCCTGCAGGTGCAGCCTTTCACTTTCTGCACCCCCAGTTGTGGTTGGTACAGAAGATCCAGCAGTGGCCTTGGTGTGCACACCAATCCTTGGTAGTAACTCTAAACACTGGGTGTTGATGCAGTGAAACACTCAGGAACTGAAGTTCTGCTGCGTCACAAGCACACTCAGTTCATTCATACTTTACTTAACAGCAATAATAGCTATTTAGGTTTACCAAACAATGATAACAACTTAACCACAGAGTAAAATAACATGAGCAGTTAAAATAATGAGGATCATGCACAAAGTCCATATGCCATTCTAGTAGTCCAAAATACCAATAAATCTTATGGTCCGGACCCAAGTAGGCATACAAATACCAAAACCAAATGCCAAGTACACATACAAATACCAAAACCAAGTATGCATACAAATACCAAAAGCAAATACCAAGTATGCATACAAATACCAAGTATGCTCAGGATATTAAAATATCTGGCATACGGTACCCTTCATAGGACATCTCCTATGTATTACAGGTACCCTCCAAAACCAAAGGTATACCTGCCAAACCAAACCCCCATTTCCAAAAAGAATGCCTTCCCAGGATGGTCCTTGTCTGCTCCTGCAGTGAGCCAGGTTTGTCGAGGAGTCCCACCAGGAAATCCCAGGGGTGCTCAGGGACTCCTCTTTCTCAGCAGATCCTGCAGCCGAGCAGAGTCTGTCCCATCTGGGGTGCCAAACTGATGCAATGAAAAACTCAATAACCAAAGTTATTAAGCAGGCATTCTTTATTTTGCGGTGCTGGACGCATGGGGGATCGCTCCTCCAAATGTGTGTACTGATGCAAGCTGGGTATGCAGTTTATATGCAGGCTAAACATACATATACATTACATTTCTTAGAAAGGGCAGTCATGCTAATGGGTTCCTGAAATTCATTTACATAGTCTGAGAATGCGTAATAAAATTAGGGTTAGGGTCTTTTCTCCCCTTGGTGGTTTTCCATGTCCTCTGGTAGACATTTACTTCATCTTCTCTTCTTCATCACCGTGTTCTTTTGGGTGCCTCGAGATGTCTTGTCCTGTTCCTGGAGATGAACATTATCTACATGAATTTCACAATATGTCCCTACCATGCAACTACCTATTTATTGTTGTTGCTTGTTCAAAGATTAGTAAAACTCCACCAGACATCCCATCTCCTGCCTTCAGTGTTATCATTGCTAGAAGCAGACACTGCCTGTGAAAACACACTACTAAATTCAGAAAGTGCAGTTAGTTAGAAGAACTGAGCTGAAAAGGAAAGTCATTTAACAGAATTGTTCTAATTCAAACCAGGACACAAGTCATTGAGAAAGGGAAAAAAAAAATCCATGAGATAGTGTTGTCTAGTAACTTTAGGGTACAGAGCACATTGGTGGGCAGTACTGAGAGGCACAAGTTCTGAACTGAAAAATAAATAATTCACCTTGGAATATTTTTTTTTGTCATTTTTGTGATACTTTTCTACTGCTTTTTGAACACCTCAGTGTCTTGCTAGCTGTATTTCTCACAGAAATACAGCAGTCTGTGAAGGGGGACTAACGGAAAAAAAAAATCAAGTGTGCCAGTGATAGGATGGGAGAGTCTTTTCCACAAAGACAGTAGCAAC
The DNA here is from genome assembly GCA_025345505.1 of Todiramphus chloris collaris. NCBI lineage: Eukaryota > Metazoa > Chordata > Aves > Coraciiformes > Alcedinidae > Todiramphus > Todiramphus chloris. The sequence goes on from JANVCC010000057.1 coordinate 14,315,613, forward strand.
TAAACGCTCTAAGAAGTTACATCCATAGATGATACTTCTGCACAAACAACACATGGAAAACTAACTTTATCAAAACATACTTCTATAATTGGTATAAGCATGTTGCACATGTTCACCAACATGTCTGTTTACATAAAAATACAAATATCTAAAGGTGTTGAGGTTTAACCTCTGCTGGTGGCTAAACACCACACAGGTGCTCAGCCACCATTGCTATTAACACAACCACACCCCCCCTCCTCTCCCACTTTCTGTGGGATAGGAAGGAGACTGGCGGGGAGGAAGCAAGATCTTGTAGGTTGACATGCAGACAGTTTAATAAACACAGTGAGAGGACAACAAGGCTCTACCTGCACTCAAGATGTCACTTTCCCTGCTCCAGCTGCAAACTGAAGGCACACCTTGAAGAAAGCTGAAGAAAAGTAGCTCCCCCACAAACCAGCCCTCCCTTTATATAGAGGCATGACTCAGTATAGTATCAAGTATTCCATTGGCTGGTTCAGTTGTTTATCCCCAGCTGTGGTCCCTCCCAACTGCAGCCCCTCCCAACTGCTTGTGCCAGCAGCTGGTGGTGATAATTAACCATAACTGAACCCAGGAAAAAAGGTCAAATTCAGAAAATTTCATTTTTGAAAAAATGTACGGAACAAGAAATCTCTCAAGTAGTTTAGAAAGGCTAGGCTGGCCTACCAGAGCAATTTGTTTTAAAGTGCGTTTATTGTTTTGGCCCCTGGTAGAATTTCAGTGAGTCTGTAATTGTATGATAGTCACCATTCTGGTTTTCACTTAAGGCATGAAAAATTTACTTTCTTCAAGGTACTGCTAATAGAAAATGACACAGTTTTTGAAATGTTTTCACATTTTAAATACAGTACTGATTTTCATTCTTTACAAAAGAAAGTGATTTATTTCTAGTATTACATTTCATAGTCTCTGGTAAAATATGACCATAAACAAGGTCTTGCAATAGACTGTGCACAAGACTATCACCAGCTAATCAGTAAAGGCTGATCATATTAAGTCAGTCAGAGAGATTAATGACTCCAGGAAAATTGCATAGGTCTCAAGATGTCAATACTTGTTCTTATTTTAAACAATGAGAATATTAAAAATCCCCAACAAACACAACACCAAATCATAAGAGTCAATACTGCTGTAGTTAAGATACATTTGTTTCTCTGTTTATAAGGAGAGGTATAGTGGTAATACTTGAAAATGTGGAAAACAACCATTTGCATAATTCTAGATGTAGATTTAGACAGCTGTGATACTCTGGAAGTTCCAGTACTAGTTGTGCTTTGTTACTAAGTTTGGCATAAATCACTTGGTATGTGTTCCTGTTATTTAGAAAATCTGAGATTTTTTTGACACTTATCATGAGTATTGATGTACCATTGAGATGACCTTGATATTACCCCCTATGTGGTTTACCTCTTCTGATAAGCAGCACAGTGTTTTCACAGATGTTACAGTTAGAACACTGTTAGAAAAATGTTGCTTCATGCTTGAGGAGCTTTCCAAGCTCTGATGTACCCAAAAGACATTGTGATCCAGTCTATTAAAATGATCCTTTTTTATTGGGAACATGATGGCCTGCCAGATGTTGCCCATTATGAGGTACGCTTCCTTTGTGTTATTACATTTTTGTTGCTGTTTTTAAGAGCTGATTAGTTCCAGACGCTGGAAGAAGAAGCAAACAGCAAATGCTGCATTAAGAAAAGTTTTGCTGTACTTCAGAGTGGCCAATGAAATGCTTTGAACCCTTCCAAGGGCAAGCTGGGCAGTGATACCACTGATACACCAAGCCCTTGACCTTTCCATTAGGAATACTGGTGGTGCTGCTATTTAGTCTTCAACATAGAGGTTTGGTGCTGCTGATGTGTGTGTTTGCTCTCAGGATGAGTTAGGGCTCTGGTGTTCATGGTGATAAATTCTACAAGGTGATTTCTTTCCATGTTTTCCAAAGCACTGCTGTAAAAAGTGATATTGATATGTGTTTAGGGGCCAAAATCTCAATGACAAGTCAATGTATCTGAGCACCTAGATCACTTATGAGTTACTAAAAATTTATACCAAGCTGCTGTGAAGCCCTTTGATCCTGAAGGTACTCATCACTTGCATCATTTTCTATCCCAAAGTCATTTATATGCCCCAGTGATGCAGAACTCTATAAGAAATATGTTTTATTCCATCTGCAATCATGTAGCGCAAGTCATGATAACTTTTTATGAAAAGCTAGGGAATAACTAAGCAGAAATAGTTCTGCTTCATCATTGGGGTTAAAATTAGAAACACCAAAAAGCAGGAAGAATATATACAAGAAAATATAAATATATCTATGTGTATGAAGTGTGCACATATATAAAAGAATCTTTTTTCTTTTATATTTTTCCATTCAATAGGGTGCCAAAGACACCAAGAGGAAGTTCCAGAATAATAATCTTGGTTGTTTTCTTGCAGATTCTTAGGAACTTAAATTCTGTTCTTTGGCATTCTGCTTTTAGCTATTTTATTTTATGAAAAGACTCACTTTATATCAGTGTCTGCTTGACTGTCATCTTTTTTCTTTTCAAAAGTATATATTCTGCTTTTTACATATTTCCTCAGATGTGAAATACCTTAAGTATTGCTGAAAACCAAGCTGTGCTTGTCAACAACAAAATATTCCTGAGAGTTTATCCAATTTTTAAACAACAGTAGTTTGGTTGACCTTGTTCACAAATTATTTGCTACATAATCAAAGATTTTAGTTTTAATTAGTGCCTTAAAAAAAAAAAAACAAGTAGAGGAATTTAATCAGAGGACTTCAAAGTAATAAAGGTTTGTCTATAAAAATAATCCCCAAACAATTTTTGCCTTTTATTACATACATAGTAATAGTGGCTGTCCAGATGTGATACTGATTCACAGATCACAGGGACTTCCATCTTGCAACTCAACCTGTTGCCAAAAAAAACACCATTATTTTTTTTTTCCCCAGGAAGTTTTAGAAAGTTTTGATATTCTTGGGAATCAGTTGACCTGAGTACTGAATGTGTGTAAAGTAATGAAATATTTATAATATTCATGTTAATGAAATACAAATTTCACAATAGATTTTGCATCAGCTACTGGGAGAAAGCAGCTGCTTCTTTGACCTCGGTCACCCACTTTGAAATAATGCAAAACTTTCCCTAATGCAGCATGAGCTGTTCTCTTCTGCCTTCAAATTTTAGTACTAATCAGCTCTTACAGAAACAAAAAGCTGATAATGCAAAGGAAATATGCCCTCCTGTTCTGACAGTTCATAATGTTTCAATCAAGTGCTCACTTTAAAGACAGAAGAATAAAATGCAAGTACAACCTTGTTTTCTTCTGTCTGAATTGCTCCTTGTTTACTTTTCTCAATATGTCAGGGTATTTTTCTGTAATATCAACTGTAATTTACTTTGAGTTGTACAGTAAAAGAAGAAGAGCTGAGCTCTTGAAATGCTTTGTCTTGCAGTTTGCCTTTTATGTTTCAAGCTATACTTTAGGTATAATTGATGAATAGTTTCAGGGTAAGAAATAATTATTTCAGTTAAAAACTTTCCTTTTTTTTTCCTTCCCAAAATGCACAAGGATTACAGTATCTATTTCTGTCTGCCTGCTTCATAAAAATACTGCCTCTATCTCTGGATTTCTTGCTTACAAATAAGTGTGTGCTCCCGATAAAGGTCTGCTGTAGATGCCAAAAAAGTAATTGAAAACCTGTTTCTGACCTGGAGATGCCAGGCGGTGAGAAGATGATAAAAATGGATGCCTGTCTTTCATGCGGTTATTACCATCCTTTAGCTCTTACTAAGGAAGCTTTAAAATGGAAAGCATTATTTTAGTTTTTAGTAGCTGTTTTGAATGGTGACAGGCTTTTGAGAAGAACAGAATTATAAGTGCACTAAAGCAGAACAGAACAAACATTTGATACATTGAATGGATAAAGCTCTTCTGCCCACAGGACTTTGCACAGATGGCCTCAGAGCAGTGCCAGACTCCTAGCGGTGCAGAATGTCTTCCCTTATTCCTCATTCCCTTCAAACTTCTCTCAGACTCACAACTCCTTGAGCCCAGGAATTATGTTGCTTCTTGACAGATGATTTATAAAGGTTTTTCCAGACAACTAGAAAGACTGTGCTTCAAATCCTTCAAAATGCTTTGTCATATCTGGTAAGATATATCCAGCTGAAGACAAAAATGCACGTCTCAGAACTGATCGTCATTGGTTTGCCCTATAGAAGAAGATGAAATAGCTCTGTGACGTTGCTATAGTAGCTGTAGTTCTTGTGATCCTGAGAGTTACAAGGGCCATGAAGGCTACTCAAAAGAGAGACAGATTAATGCTACTATATTTGTAGACTCACAGATCTAAAAGCAACCTCAGGAGGTGAGCTAATCCATACTTTTGGCAGAAGGCAACATCAACTCCACTTAAAACATTCCTGAAAGACATTTGCCTAACCTGATCTCTCCACCAGAGATGGAGATTGAGCAACATCCCTTGTCTATTTACTCCAACGTTTAACTAATTTGTCTTTCTCTTCTTTATCTTCAACTACACAGTGCTTTTTGTCATCTGTCGTAGTTCCTCAGCTTTTATCATGTGTTTATCTGAGGGCTTGAATTGAAGGTAGAATAGTGCGATTCAGACCTCCTAGTTTAAAATACGTAAGTGAAGACCGAAAGAAAATATACGTTTCTATTGCTTAAAGTTAACCAAATGAGCTCTGATTGCCTGGGAAATGGGTTAAGTAGAACCATTTGGCTTCCAACTGCATTTCACATAAAGGAATATGAGCAAACTCTGCTTCTTAAGCACATCATGCTGAATAATTTAGGGACTCCAGGACTGTTTATTGTACATAAAGTTATCACAGCAGATAATACATCCTTATTTTGCATAGAGGCTTTCTGCAATTTGGAATAGAATATATACTGTATCCTAGCAGAAAATAATGTATGCTTGATGAAAATTATCTGGGAATCACTGGCTTTGTCAAAAATAACAGCTCAAAAATCTAATGTGAAACTTATGTTTCAATAAAATTAATGTAGCCCATCACTAGGACTTGAGAAAGTATTTTATGATGCTCTGATAGTGTAGTGGCCATAAATTAGCTGGATCAATTTCCCAGAAAACATCTAGACAGGTGAAACAAACCTGCATTGCAGCATCTGGTATCCTGGAGTATGCTGGGCATGTTAGCACTGCATGGCAGCGGTTCTCTAGTTATATGGGATGCAACTGTTGTATTCAAAGAGCTGTACATATCTGGGTTACCTGAACACAGTGTCAGATGACCTGCAGGAGACTTAAGGCCATACAGGACTTGGTGGCAACCTTATCAACCTTGTCATGTCACATCAGGGTGATGTGTCAATTACAGCTTGCTGCAGCATTAAGTGACTTCAGAACACAACGTTTCTGGTTTCACCTTTTTAAACAAATGTTTTAAAATATTTACATGTGCTCATAAGAAAATTGATTTTATGTTGCTCTGTACTTGTTGGTAGAGTGTTATTCTAAAATTTTTAATAGCAGCTGGGAAGATGATTCAAGGTTTTCCATGAGGGAAACACATCTTTCTGATGTGAAACATTAAGTGAAAATGCCTACAGTACACCAGTCAGGAAGAATATCTCATTAATTTAATCCACTGGTATCTATGTTTAGCCTATATCTGGGGCTAAACTATAGCAGTTGCTCTCTCTGCTCTCTCACTCACTGACCCTTCTGCAGCAGAGAAGGGGGAAAGGAGAAAAGACCTGTGAGTGTATATTTTGTGTATATTAGTCAGAGCTTTACTGTGCCATGTAAATAGAATAATAAACTGACTAAAAAGTGCAGTTTTATGCAGATTGCATTTGATGAGAAGTTTAGTCTCTAACCATTCAAGTAATTTTTCTTTTCTAACTTCACTGCTGTATTTCTATGATGTTTAAGTTTGGAAGTGGGATTCATGTTGTGAATTGCATGTCACTCTGCATCCAGAGTCCTAAACCTCCCTTTTGTTGAGTTATGGTACAAACTGGAACAACTTAACAGGAGAGGTCAAGAGAAAGTAATTCTCTTAGCCCACAGTTTGAGGCAAACTGTTTGGAGATGAACAGAAAAAGTTTGTATTCACACTCCAGGATAGACAGATTGAGCTGTGATTCCCAGTAATATTTGTGCATGAATTATGGGAATGGTAGGAGTTTGAGAGACTGAGGAAAGAAGGGTAAGCATCTCTTTTCTTATTGTTTTTAAGTCACTTTATGAGACTTCTTTTTTCTTTAAAAAAAAAATCTGCAAATGAAAATGTTTTATTTTGGATAAAAATAGTTACTGTGTTGGTACTTTTCACTTCTTTTTATCATGGAGAGCTGCCTGGCGGAAAAGGACCTAGGGATATTGGTCAATAGCCGGCTGAACATGAGCCAGCATTGTGCCCAGGTGGCCAAGAAGGCCAATGGCATCCTGGCCTGGATCAGAAACGGTGTGACCAGTAGGAGTAGGGAGGTGATCGTACCCCTGTACTCGGCACTTGTGAGACCGCACCTTGAGTACTGTGTCCAGTTTTGGTCACCACAGTACAGGAGGGACATCGAGGTGCTGGAGCGAGTGCAGAGGAGGGTAACAAAGCTGGTGGAAGGGCTGGAAAGCATGCCCTATGAAGAGCATCTGAGGGAACTGGGTTTGTTTAGTCTGGAGAAGAGGAGGATGAGAGACCTTATTGCCCTCTACGACTACCTAAAAGGAGGTTGTAGAGAGGCTGGTGTTGGTCTCTTCTCTCAAATTAGTAATGATAGGACAAGGGGGAATGGGCACAAATTGCATCAGGGGAGGTTTAGATTAGATATTAGGAGGAAATTCTTCACTGAGAGAGTGGTTAGGCACTGGAACAGACTGCCCAGGGAGGTGGTGGAGTCACCATCCCTGGAGGTGTTTAAAGAATGATTGGATGCGGAGCTTGAGGATATGGTGTAGTGGTTGAGAAATGCTAGGACAAAGGTTGGACTTGATGACCCTGGAGGTCCTTTCCAACCATAATGATTCTATGATTCTATGATTCTATGATTCTATGATTCTATGATCAGTTTGTCACTGATGACTAATTGATGGAGTTCTGAACAAGTGTGGTGTTAGTTTAGTTGTAGAAACCCATACGAGGGTTGCTCTTAGTCATTAGCTGGGCACATTCAGATTTCATACATTAGCATTTGAGAAAAAGTGAACATTTTTAAAGAAAGGAATTCAATCCATTGAGAAGTATTACTGAAATATTTGAACATAGCTGGGCAGAAGTATTTTAACTAAAGGAAATAACTCCTTTATTCTGCACTGTTGAAAACATACTAGCTACCAAAATAAATTAGTACTCAGGTAACATCAAGTCCTAATCTATTTCTGTCCCCCAGTCTCATCTGCCCATCTTTCCTGTCTGTTTAGCCTCTGTCATTGCAGATACTAATGTCTTCCAAACATTGAAAATGCCAGAATTTCTGCTTCTGTTTTAGAGCAAAAGCCTATGAACACATCTGCAAATTAAAGGAAATAATTGTAATTTTATGTAACAAACTACATGGGATACTATATGGGAGGGAGATGTTGGACCACTTGGAGACCCCCTACAAGTAGATATTGATATCTAAACTGTAATGCTCAAGTGAGCATTACCATCCCGCTTGTCTGTGATTTCAGTTTTAATCAATGGTTGTATAGGTAGGTGCAGGTTCTGGGGTGCAATCAGAATTTTCCACCAGAACATCAGTTCCACCATCATCCCAAATGTCTCTGTCCCTTGTTTCAGGATCTGCACACTATAATAATTTGTGAATTTGTTTAGCTGAGACCAAGGATGGTAGCTGGCTCAGTAAAAGATTTAATCTTTCCTGTAACTGCTGCTCTCGTCTTTTAGCTGAGGCTAATAACATTTTAAGTTCCTTATTCTCTGTATATAGGTTTTGGTTTTCAGTTTTGATCAGGGTTTACAATACAGCTCCCCCTTCACCCTGGGGGCTGGTCTCAACAATACATTTTAAATCTCCCAGGGAGTACAACGGGTCTGGATCCTTTTCATCAATCAGGGTCTTATATGCCTTTTCTCACTCCAAAACCTCTGAAAGAGAGGTTTGCAGCTTCTGGTTATTCGCTCACTTTGCTGCAAGCTGTTTGGAGAGGTATTTAGTTTCATTTTTCAATTGCTCTTGTAAGGCTTTTACAAGATCTTGGAGGGATTTAATTACTTCAGTATCCATTTGTTGGTTAGTATGTTTCTCTTTATCCTTCCAAATTTGAGTCTGCTCCTTCCCATGCTGGGAAGGGGCACAGTCCTATTTTTGCAGCAGTTTATCCATGCAGCTCTCTCCATGATGACAATTTTACAAATCATGGTAAACATCACCTAGAAGGCAGGGACAGACAGAATTAGGATATAGAAGCACACTATAAGGCAATATACCTCTTGAGGGGGGATGTGTGTGTGTGAGGGGGAGAGAAGACTGAAAGTCTATCAGAGAAAGTCAACGGGCTGTGCTTCTATTCCTCCACCCAAGACAGGGACACCTTCTTGATAAGAACTGTGTCTTCAATGTGCAGTGTACCTTTTATTTCTATTAGCTGTTAGTGCTATAACCCAGACCTGCGCCTCTGACTGTGTCAGATGTCACCTAGGAACTCTTTACTTGCGCAGTTAGTGCATTTATCAACAACAATTCTGAACCTCTCTGTTGCTTTTGTAAATCAAACCTTTCTGTTTAACTTTTAAACTGTCTCAGCGTAAGTCCTTAACTGGTCTCTGAAACAGGTAACTACTGTTTCATCAGGAGCCCCATAGCTGAGCTCTGAGATAGACACTCTTGTGTCAGTTACAAGCCCCTTGGCTGGGGCTCTGAGACAGGACTCTCACATTCCTTAGACTTGGCAAAACTGCTCAGAGAAACCCTTGGGCTCTGGCAGGCAAACATCTCACTCCCACCTTTAATGTGACATCTTCCCATCCCATTTGAACAATTCAGGTTTTGTCAGCCTTCTTGACAACCATGAAACAGTTACTTCTACCCTTTTCAATCTTTTAACAGGTTTTATTTCTACTCACCCCCAAAAATTCATTAACTTTTTTTTTTTTTTTTTTTTTTTCCAGGTGTTAAGAACAGTGCCATTTCTCCCTTTATTACCCTGCCCCGAATCTGGTTTTGATCTCACAAGTCAAAAGGCTTTTTTGCATACACAGTGGGTGGAACAAAGGGCTTTAGTGGACTACTGACAGTGTCAGCAAACCTGAGAATGTCAGCACATCTCTGCCAGGCACTAACAATATTTTGTCCTTGTCCGTTCTTGTAGACTAATTTTTAAGGATACAACAACACTTTTTTTCATCTGTTTATGACTCCATAACTTTTTAGTTTCAATCTTACTTTGAATAGCTGTTGGGAAGGAATAGTCATGCTCATATACATAAAACCAGTTTGAAGTAAATGATAGGAAGTTCCACACAAATACAGCTGATACAGTACTAATTTGTGTTCGTGTGAGCAATAGTAGGAAGGTACTTTGTTATGTAAATGTTGCCTGTGTCTGTATCTGAAATGGATTTACAAAAATTTTTTGCTAGATTAATGATGGGGTTTCAGATTCTCAGAACTGTGTGGTTATTTTTAATCTTACAATTAAGTGACTTCTTTCTACTAAGAAATATGTTTTGTTGATCTAAGGAATTGCAAAAATTGTATTCTGAAGACTGTGCATTGTGGAAACATGTATAGAAATAAAGATGGCTGGATGATGGCTTGCATTATGGGAACTATGTGATTTTTAAGATTCTTAGGATGTTTCATGGCTTAAATGGCTGCTCTCCACCAAGAAGGGGATTGTGCTGTCTACATCAATGCTATAACAACACTTATAGAAGATGGCAATGGTCCTAAGTTGAAAGCAGACTTATTGCCTGTCTTCTTATGACTTATGGAAGAACCAGGTGGTCGACATATATATGAGAAGTCTTGAGATTATTTCCTCAAAATCAGTAATTGCTGGAGAGACAACTTAAGGAACAATTTTTAAGATTTGTCCTCCTGAGGACCTGAGGAGGCCATCAGCTTTGCAAGTGGGAGATGAAGCAGTTGAATAGAACACAACAAAAATATAGAAGATGGCATGGTAATTTTAATGTATCAAAGCATTAATTGATGCAGCAAAGCAGAAATTTCTGTTGCATGAGGCTAATCTAAATGCAAATCTCCTGGGAGGTCCATAGTGAAGAATCTCCCATTTAAATTAACAACAACTTTGCAGCTTTCCAGGAAAATACATATCATAGAATCATAGAAATAATAAAATGATAGAGGTTGGAAGAGACCTCTGGAGACCACCAAGTCCAACCCCTCTGCCAGAGCAGGATCACCTAGGGCAGGCCACACAAGAACATATATGGGTGGGTTTGGAAAGTCTTCAGAGAAGGAGACTCCACAACCTCTCTGAGCAGCCTGTTCCAGTGCTCTGTCACTCTCACAGTAAAGAAGGTTTTCCTCATGTTGAGGTGGAACTTCCTGTGTTCCAGTTTGTGACCATTGCTCCTCATCTTGTCACAGGGCACCACTGAAAAGAGACTGGGCCATTCTACTTGACAGACACCCTTTAGTTATAAGTAACCATTAATAAGATCCCCTCTCAGTCTTCTCTTTTCCACGCTAAACACCCCCAGGGCTCTCAGCCTTTCCTCGTGAGATGTTCCAGTCCCTTAATTATCCTCATAGCTCTCTGTTGACCTCTTCCTAGTATTTCCCTGTCTCACTTGAACTGGGGAGACCAGAACTGGACACAATACTCCAGATGCGGTCTCACTAGCACAGAGTAGAGGGGGAGGAGAACCTCTCTTGGCTTGCTGGACACACTCTTCTTTATGCAGCCCAGGATACCACTGGTCTTCCTGGCCACAAGGGCACATTGCTGTTCCATGGATAACTTACTGTCCACCAGGACTCCAAGGTCCTTTTCTGTGGATCTGCTTTCCAGCAGGTCTACCCCCTAACTTGTGTTATTCCTCCTGATATACAGGACTCTACACTTATCCTTGTTGAACTTTAGGTTTACCTTGCCAAGCTCTCCAGTCTGTCTAAATCTCACTGGATGACAGCACAGCTTTCTGGTGTATCAGACACTCCTCCCAGTTTCGTATCACCAGCAAACTTGCAGAGGGTACACTCTATCCCTTCAGCCAGGTCATTGAGGAAGATTGAATAAGATGACAGGACCCAGTACTGACCTCTGGGGAACACCCCTAGTTACAGATCACCGGCTGGACTCTGCATCACTAATCACAGCCTTCTCAGCTCTATTGTTTAGCCAGTTCTCCACCCATCTCACCATGCCCTCTTCTAACTCACACTTCTTGAGCCTCCCCACAAGGATGTTATGGGAGACATTGTCAAAAGCCTTGCTAAAGACAGGGTAGACAACATCCACTGCTTTCCCTGCATGTACCCATTCAATCACACCATCATAGAAGGCTATCAGATTAGTCAAGACGTGCCTTCCCTTTAGTAAATCCATGCTGACTGCTCCTGATAACCTTCTTTTCTTCCATGTGCTGAGATATAATCTCTAGAATGATCTGCTCCATCACTTTTCCAGGGATGGAGGTAAGGCTGACTGATCTGTAATTACCGGGGTCTCTCTCCTTGCCCTTTTTGAAGACTGGAGTGACACTGGCTTTCCTCCAGTCCTCAGGAAACCTCTCCTGTTCTTCATGACCTTTCAAAAATGATGGAGAGTGGTAGAGCAACAACATCAGCCAGCTCCCTCAGCACTCACAGGAGCAGCCCATCGGGGCCCATGGATTTGTGCGTGTTCAGTTTACCCAAGTGATTTCTAACCCAGTCCTCCTCGACCAGTGGAGAGTCTTCCTCCCTCCAGGCTTTCTCTTTTACTTCCAGGGTCTGGGACTCTTGAGGGCTGGTCTTAGCAGTAGAGACTGAAGCAAAGAAGGCATTCAGCAACTCTGCCTTCTCTGCATCCTCTGTCACCAGGGCTCCTACCTCTTTCAGCAGTGGGCCCACATCTTCCCTAGTCTTCCTTTTACCATTGATGTATTTGAAGAAGCCCTTCTTGTTCTCTTTTACTTCCTTTGCCAGAGTTGAGTCCAAGAGGGCCTTGGCCTTCTTTCTTGCATCCCTACAAACCCTGATAGCATTCCTATAAGTCTCCCAAGAGACCAGTCTCTTTTTCCACATTCTGTGAACTTCATCCTTCCACATGAATTTTTACAGCAGCTCCTTGCTCATCCATGCTGGTCTCCTGCCTCCTCTACTTCATTTCTTATTCAAAGGAATGTACCTATCTTGAGGTTGGAGGAAGTGATGTTTGAGTATCAACCAGCTCTCTTGGGCCCCCCTACTTTCTAGAATCTTAGCCCAAGGGATTCCTCCAAGTAGGTCTTTGAAGAGGACAAAGTTAGTCCTCCTGAAGTCCAGGGCTGCAATTGTACTTATCATCCTGCTTCTTCCTCTTATGATACTAAACTATACCATGTTGTGATCACTCTTACCCATAAGCTTTCAACACATTCTTCATTCCCCCCTGGCTAGAACTCAATGAATTCCAGTTGCTCTCGCACATAAAGAGCAGCTCCACTGCCTTGCCTTGTTTGTCTGTCTTTCCTAAAAAGTACATAGCTGTCCATGACAACATTCCAGTCATGTGAGCTATCCCACCATGTCTCAGTAACTGCAGTGAGATCATGGCCCTGTGACTGAACTCAGGTCTCCAATTCCTCCTGCTTATTCCCCATGCTGTATATATGAGGTTGGTGCTGGGGGTTGCTCCCTGTTTTTGATGTTATGTGCATATCTCAGGCCTGTGCTTCTGGAGCAGGGAATCTGCACCAAGACTGATGATGTCCTATGCAACTCACAATATGACAGAGTCTGAGAATTATTCTTAAAGGTAGCTTCCATGACTTTTCATTTGCAGGTTTTCCAGACTTACAATGGTAAAAAAAGCCTGTCCAGATAGCTTTCTGAGATCTGCAGGAATGCCTCAATACTCTTCTGAAATTCTTACTAATACTTTTGTCTGTATGTAATGTTCTGCATATAATTTCTCTGCCATGGGAGTATGTCCCAATATTATTCTAGTTGTGTACTTTATGTTGCTGTGGAAACAGATTGCTACTGATAATAAACATTTCATTTTATTAAGACTACTTTTAAACAATATGGGAAAATGTCATTATTTTTAAAGAATAATCTGAGACACCTGTTTCCAGTTTCACTGTTTCTTAAAGTTTTTCTGTTAAAGCAGAAAGTTATTTTTTGCACAGAGTAGAGGACATTTTGAAAAAAAGTTGATGATTGTTCATTTCCAGCAGCAGCAGTTTTGTGACTCATCCTTTTCATGGGCATCATTCCCTATTTTCATAATGGGTTTAGAAAATTGGATCAGGCTTCTGCCAACAAACAATATATTAATGAAATGTAGGGTTGCGTAATATATATTTTTTGCATAATGTAATTTTTCCCAGAAAATGAAATGACCACCTCCTAAAAATAAACCGAGGAAATGTTTTCTAGCCTTATTTTGCTGTGAGCTGAAAGATGTTTGAGTGAGAGCTTGAATATGTGTGCATTGGCATATTTATTATTTACAGAGCCTCTGCAGCTTTGATTCATAAGATCAAACTCCTGAAGGAGTTACATTTTATATAATCTGTTTTATATATGTATTATAGGGTTTATCATCATGGCTCCTGCATTAATTGTAATCAGTTTATCATACTTCTGAGTGTAAAACAGTTTCAGATTTATTGAAAAGTATACAGTGAGGATGCTGAGGAGGGTGGAAAATCAGGAATTTATTAGCACACATAAGTAAACATTTTCTAACAACTTACCTGTAAGTTTTCTCCCAGAGAAGCTTGACCGGTCTACAATAGTTTTTAATCAATCAATCAGTTGAATGCTCCCTACAGTATGGCTTAAATTTTTATGTCTTTGATTACTGCCTGGTGCCCCAAGTGACAGCACAAACCTTTTGTTCCCTTTCTCATACTTCTCCCACCTAAGGTTGTAAGTCAGGATTCAGATCAAGGTCTTTAGGAAGAACTTGAGGAAAGCATCTGGATTTTCTACAGTCCAAGGGAGGGTAATAAAAAATAATAAAGCCCATTAATCCTATTTTCTATTAGTGACAATGTCAGATAAACCTGCTTAGAGACTTTTGAGAAATGTTACATGGATGATTTATTTGTTATATGTGTAGTTTTAGTTATTAGCGGAATTTTGAAATGTGGTATCTCTATAAATTCACCAAATAGAGTAGAAGAGCAGATGAATTACAGCACCACATAATAGGCAATTTCAGTATGTCTCTTCAGCTGATTTCACAGCCGTTTCAGTTAGTGCTGGTTGCATTGGGTGGATATGGACATCATTTGCTGCAAAGGGTGACAGGACACTTTGTGATAAGAGTTCAAATTAAAAAGGTTTATTTGGTGATGCACTTGAAGAATAAGTTTCATTTGGTTCCTTTTCTCCTGCCTACTTTCTGTTTGACTTCGGCATATGACTATTTGTAAAAATGAATAGTAATAAATTAATTTGTCTACTCTATATCACAGGTGTAAACGGTATTTTTGAGTTTATAAATGTTTTTAAATAGTGGAGGTTCATTTTAATGGTGTATGAGGACAAATATTTATCCTGTATTGAAGATTGGATCAATAACGAATGAGTTATAAGCTTTCCTCTTTTTCATAGATTTAATATCCTTATTGATTTAAAAATGCAAAATACGTTTTGCCAGAAGATGGCTGTTCCTCAAGCTCTCCTTAAAAACATTGCTGTTCCTGACCTCAGCTGCATTTGCTTCTGAGAGAAGACTCAGCTGCTTTTTTATTCTACTTGAAATTCACTGTGTAAAACTATAATGTTATTGAGTAACAAGATGTAGAGAACCAGCAGTAAGGGTGCAGGTACCTGATAGCAGGATGAGTCAAACTTCCATCCCACTAGTCTGGAATTCAGTTGTATTTGCCTTACATTTGACTAAGAATTAGTCTTCTAGATTCTAGACAAATACAATTTCCTAACACTTACTTACTATATGTTTTCTTTAAAGCTTTAAGATATATTTATATATCTTTTTGATTTGCTTAGATCTACACTAAGTTTGTGCTTTGGTAATCATTTTTAAATTATGGAATGCAAGGCAATTGAGAAAGAACATGGAGAAATGATTTAAAGGCTGACTTTTTAAAAAGAGAGCTATTATACAGGTTAGTCATAACCATGAGTCATTCAAATTGAGTCATGCTTACATTTTGGTGGCTATAGATTCTCTGGTTTTCCTCTATGAGTAATGCTGCATTAACAACTATTGCTGTTTTGGAGAATGGCTTTTCCCTACTCTGCATGATGCCCTTTCTAAATATATTTTTGCAATGCACAATGTCATTATTTGTCCCATTCTTTCCAAATGCTTGAGTGTCTGGTTGCATAAAACAAACCATAAAATATGTGCCAAGTTTTGAGTTGCAGAGAGACAAGCAAGCAAAGGACCTCCCTATCAATCCATAATTTGCACCATTTCTGTGGGGGTTAGAAAGAGATATTAACACTTATCCTGGATTACATTAGCCATTTTGCTAGCTACAGTGGTTGAGAGGGGAATTTTGGGGTAGTTATACAGAATGGAGATGATCTGTAAGGAACATAAAAAATGAGATGGGGAGAGGAGGCACAAATATGTCCTGAGATGGTAACTGAGTTAATGGCTTAATAACTGTTGAAGCTGAGCTTGGATGTGTTGGTTTTTTTTTAATTCTATATTTGTAGTGAGTATGCATCAACACAGCTGTAGTGTTAGGAATAATCCCAGAGCCTTTACAACCATCACTCTAGATACAAAATTAGCATAGTATATATTGGCCAAATGTTTTCAGATTGGTGACTACCTAAAATTAGTCTGAAACTGTGTACATGCTTAAATGTTGTTTTGGGAGTTTGGATTTGGGTTAGAAAGTGTAGGCTGTAGTTCTTCAAGCATCATCAAAGAGAGGGAAGTTACTGTAGCTCTGAATATTCCTGAATATGACTACATTTAGACTGCAGTATTATTTCCACTTTTTTAATAAGTAATGTCAGCATTTTTGTTACTATACAGAGAAGTTGTCATTCCCTTGTAATCTTTACAGAAAAAGAAAAAAGAAAAAAAAAAAGAGAGATTACAGTAATGGTTTCAAGGATTATTTATTATTTTTCACTGGCTCTTCTTCTGAGAATTTTTCTAAAGACTCTAATTCTTTCCAAAAATGGATAGCTTATGTAGAAATACAGCTTTCTTCCATGGCTGCTGTCTTGCTGATTGGTGTTGCATGGCCTGCTAAGTGGAAACTATTATTAAAATTAGACTGAAAATGTTCATCTTATTTTAAGTTCTCTACTGAATAATGTAAAACCAAGCCAAACTTTCTGTAGCTTGAAAAAGAGGTCAGAGGACAGAAAATTAGAGTTAGCAAATGTGATGATCTTATGAAGAGCACTCAATGTACTTTACAACAAAGGATTTAAATGCCTCAAAAGGGAAAAGTGATTTTCACTGCCCTTTTGTAACAAAACTGTTGCAACAGCTGGCAAAGTGGTAAAGTTGCTTCCTGAATAAATGTATTTCCCATATGATTTTGCTTCCTTTCATCATATCTGTACAGGAAATACTTGAGTCACAAATGGTTTTCATTGAGACCATATTTATGTGAGGTTATTTGTTCAGTGCCATCAGTGGTTGTAAAGTTGTGCAGGGTCATTCCAGAGAAAGTTCTTGCTTTCAGATTCTTTTGGAGACTAAAAAGAAGTTGATAACCTTGGATGAGAATATATGAAAATGAATAACCAACCAAAAAAAGAGAACATAGAATGCATTTTATAACTGAAGGACATATTGTTGTCCTTTGTGTGTGCTGCAGCAGTTTATTCAACTAATTCTGGAGACCTCCATGAGTCAGAATGAAAAGACAGCTCTTTTGCAAAGTCTCATTAAGTGAGATTTGTACAGATCCTTGGAAGAGGCCCTCTCTTTAGAATTCAGAAAGAGCTACAGAGCTTGGCTCCATGAAAATCATGGGATATTGTAAGGACCTTTCTGTGGTGCCATGGATGGTAGTCACCTATGGTCTGGCTATGTTAGAACTCAGATGTTGGTGGTTAGGGCAAGAAACTCCGTTACCTAAGAAATGGAGATGTCTCAGTGGCCTTGGTACAGGGCATGTCTGTAGACATGCTTGAACTTGATGTTATCAGGATATTTCTTGCACAGCAAGGAAACTGAGACAGCTCACAAGATAAAAGCATGCACACTTAAGCAGCACACAGTGCAGCAGGAGAATAAAAACTCAGGAGTACAGATGGTGTGTGGATATTTCCTCAGCTTTGTAAAGAAATTAGATCTTGTGCTCCCTGAGTTTCAATGCCTGCCACAGGTTTATCTTTTCCCTGAATTACATTATACAAAAGAAAATGATTTTTAGTAATGAGAAGGTAAATTCAAACATGTGTATGAAACATCTCTGTGCCATTTACTTATATTTTCTGTAGGGTTCTGGTTTTATGCCACAAAGGCAAATATTATTTAGTAGGATTGTATTATTTAATATAATCTCATTTAAACTATACATATAGTTTACCTTGAAAGGTTGGAGTAGATGATCCTTCAGGTCCCTTCCAACCTGGTATTCTATGACTTTATGATTCTGTGATTCTGTGTCCTATCGTGTCTGTTTTGCTGTGTTGAAAGATATTGTCTGTGTGTTTAGGTGAAATAGAATTTCCTCTGACTTTAATTCAATCTAAAAGAAAAAAGAAGAGTATTTTGTTTACTGAAAACCAAACCAAAACAAAATGTGTTGAGAGTGAAACATTTTCTGAAACTTCAGAAGAATAAACTTTTATCTGTGCTGAGGAGTGATGCAGTGTCCTTCTGGCAAGTTAAAATAGTAGGTGGTAGGACACAGGCACTGATCATGAGCCTGAATAGAAATAGAAGCCAAATAGAGGACTACTTGCTATGAGAAGAAATTAAAAAGCATGGTAGAAGCTGAGCAGGAGTTGACCACTGACTGTGTCTGCTAATATTCAGTGGCTTATTCACAGCATTTTAGTGAAATACAAGTGCATGGGATCACGCCATAACCAATGAGACTTTTCAGATGTCAATGTATCATGATACTGGAAAAGTTAATGGTCTGAATCAGTGTTTTCAAATGTCATCGACTATACATTATAGTGAATAGAAATTCAGAAAAACAACTTGGAAAAAAATGTTGGTTTTTTTTTTTTTGTGGTGAAAATGAGAACGACAGCTGTAATTGACAAGCAGAAATAAATTAACTGCATGCAGTTCTTGGTAGGCATTTACCATGGCTCACAGGGGGCTCCAGACTGGCCTGTGAGAAGTTGGATCTGTTTTGATTTTATATTTATGCAATGAATGCAGCAAGTTCAGAAAAGGACATGTAAATAAACACATTGTATCATTTTGACTTAAGAACATTACTCCTCTTCTGACCCTACTAGCCCCTGAAATTAATAAACACACAGCAAAGGGGGTAACAAGATTCGTATACATAAAGACTGACATATACATTCACTGACTGCAGTGAATGGATTTAAAAAGCTCTGTGGCATCCTGTGTCTTGTACAGTTGTATCTGGTGTGTGCAAATGGAGGTTGCTTGTTTTTTTCAGATGTTAGAAGCAATGTTGTCTGTAGTTTTCCAGAGGTTTCAAATGTGCAGAGTAATGCATTGTAAGGCTAAATTCACCCCTAAACATCCATGTGTTACTGACAGTATTTTCTTTTGTTTCCAAATGAGAAATAGTTCTGGTTATTGATTATGCTACGGGTGTCTTAAGTTACAGTTAATACTTTTGCAACTGCATTTATTACCCTTCTCTTTTTGAATTTTAGTAATCATTCTTGGTGTCACACAAACTGCAGTGCTTATTCAGAATTCTCTGAATATGATCTAAATTCACAGATAGAAAGTAGTTTGTGTTGAAGTCATACAATGGTGTAGTTTTATATTTCATATCTCTCATTAGTTATGCAGAGTCCCTCCATTTCTTTTCTGCTTAAATAGAAGTATTCTGTCATAAGTGTGACCTCAGAAGTAGCAGCGTGTCCTGGCATATTTAATCTACTCCTAGGTGGAGTTGAATATATTTTGTCCATGAAAGCATATGCTGTGTACACAGACAGGTAGAAGTGAGTGTGTCTCCTTGGTACAGTTTGAGAGGGAGATGAAGGACTGTTGGAGCATTTTGGGGTATTGCTACTTGGCAGGAACACACATCCTCCAAGACAAGCAAATTGGCTCAATATTTTTATGAGTCTCTGAGCTCAGATGGTTCTGGCAGGGATGACTTGACTTCATCCAGAGAGGCAGTAGAGGGCAGATCATTCAAATTTTCCCTTTATTTGGGTAGTGAACGTGAGTAACTTGTTCCCACAGCTGGAGGGAGTTGCCTTGGGCTTCTCATCAGGCACAGAGTGTCATACTACATCTCTCATGTCCCTTCACAAAGTCTACTGCAGCTCCCTTATATGGCCTAACTATAATGCAAAATGCAATTGCCTCTGATGCATCAATTTCAGCACAAGCACTTTGGACTAATAAAGAAGACAGTCTTGCAATAAATGCTAATCACACCCTGTAGGACTGCACTGTATTTGTCATTAGATAGTAGTTATTAAATGCAGAAATACTAACTTTCCCAGAACGTTAGAGAGTTGAGAGTTCTTTGTAAATATGTAATTCTCCCTCTAAACAGTTATGTAAAAATACAGTTTATTTCCCAATAAAAATTCTTCATTATTCTGTAGTTAAGACTGAAAGGCCTCATCATTTACCTGAATCAGAAATGCCCATAAGAAAACACAGTCATTTACTGAGATGAGAAAATTCTGGAAATTGAGGCAAAGATTCTGTTCTGCAGGTGAAACCAGGCTGCCACAAAATCTGCAGGGGTGAGTGGGTGTGGTTTTGATTGCTTAAACAATTGTAGTTTGGCGAGCTTCACATCTCTCCTTTTTTTTCCCTGCCCTTTTGATCTTGATTGTTCCATTCTCCTGTTGTTCTGAAGCTGGAATTACTTCTGGCCATTTTTGTCTTACTTCCTCTCCCTTCTTTTGCAGTCTTTTGCAACAAGACCATACTCTATCTCTGTAAAACATCCACTGCCTGGTACATGTTTACAGTGCCAACTAGTGCTGTTCTGAGATTATGATTGTATTATATATATTGAACGTGTGTCTCTATTATGTTCAAAACCGAGTTGGAAGATAAATGATTCAAGCTTAAATCTTTCTCCTGACCTAGTAGTAATTCTCTGAACCAAATAAAGAATGGAATTTCTATGCCAATCTATTTGTCAGCCATAAATAGGCAATATATTAGTCAAGTTTTCAGAAGTGAACAGCAACTTATTTCTGAATTCTAGTATCTCCAAAATGTAGATGTTTCCTTTGGAGTTCTCCAATATTTTTGTTGTCAGCTGAGAGCTGATGTGTCATTTATGTTAGCTTGATCAACATTTTGCAAAAGAGAGTAAAAACAAAAATGGATATAAAGTGGAAAGCTTTTTAACAGAAGAAGAGTCTTTCCATGGATATGGTATTGCAAAAATATTAATTACTTAAACTGCCATAAATGAAGAAAAACTGATTTAAAAGCCTTTATTTTCAGAATTTCAGAAAGATGTATTTTAATGACGTAAAAATATAGCCCTCAAAATATAACTGCTACTTAGTGGAGAAGTCTAAAGCTTACTTTACACACAGGTGTAGCATTATTTTCATTGGGACTTCAGGATGATGAGGGACCTGACATAGCATCTGAATGTGGTGATGAAATATATCTGGCACTGAGAATTTCAGTATGTTGAAGAGTGATGTTTTATAGTATTAAAGCATTAAAGGCTTAATTGACCCTATCATCATTGCTGAAAGCAAGGAGGTAACAGTACTACTGTTTTCCTCGCACCTGGGACTTAAAGGGAAACAGAGGTGCAGGTTCAAGCATCTTTGGCTCTCCCAAGGGTAAGGCCAGGGGCTCTTTGTCTGCTCTAGCCTCACCCAGGCCACATGGATAAGAAGCAGTTGAAAGAAGTGGAGTCAGTTACAGGACTAAGACAACATTGTTGGTGAAATAAACTTTTGCCCCTAAAGAGAAATTGCTTTCTTCTGGAACAAAAAGAAGTAAAGTTATTGTGAATCTACTATAGTTTCTCTCGAGTTTCTGCAGGAGCAGGATGGCTTCAGCTCTCATCATCAGGACAACAGGACAAGAGAGGGAGATTAGTTCTGAAATAGGATCCTGGGTTTAGTTGGATCCTGCATTTAGTAATGTATTTGTAAATACTATTCTGGTATCTGTGAAATTTGGTTATTGTTGAATGATTTTACAACTTTACAAGAACCAACTATCCAATAACACTGGTTAAGCATCATCACTAAAACAAATGGAAGCTTGTAAGTGACCTGAAATAAACATAAAGTGCTTGTGGAGTAGAGATTTAGCAACAGCGGTATAGCTTTGAAGTTCAGATGAACAATGGAAAAGCAATGACATTTTAAACCTGCTCTCAGTCCAAAGCATCCCTATTTTACAAACTGCTCTTCAAAAATATTCTGTTACTAGTAATAACAACCAATCTCTGCAGTAAGTTTGCACAGGGCATGAATTAGCAGAGAATTTGACCTTAACTTTTGCATGTAGAAACAGAGAAGTCATGTTTACAAGAGTGTTCTGTGTTTGTTCCTCATCTTGTGTGGGTGCACGTAAGTGAGTGGGTATAAAAGCTCAGTCTCTCTTTAAGCTCTGCTCTAAGCATGATGCTTTTCAATGTGGTTTTGTGAAAAAAGAAAAAAAAAAAAGAAAAGTGATTCCTCCATTACACACTTGAAATGTTAGCTGTAAACCTAGCCTAACCATTAAATATTGATAGCCAAACACTTAAGTATTCTAGGATATATTTATCAAAAATAATATCAGATATTTTTAATGTCGCTCTACTTGTTGAGCATGTGAATTGAATTTTTGATTGCCACAACAGCTAGAACTGTAGCTTTTGTTCAGGTGCGCTCCTACAAATAGGAAACCAGTCAAGACCTAAGAAACTGGAAACAGGGGGAGAAAAAAAAAAAAATTAGGTCTAAGGCAAAATTTATATGCTGACCTTTAAATTTAGCATTTCTGTTCACCCTTCCTTCACCAAACCTGATACTCTGTAGGGCAGAAGCCCCTTTAGACTGGCTGTGGTATTCTAATCTCCAGGTTGTCTGTGCCATTATATAAAATAACATATACATATACAAATAGGGGAAAGAAATACTGTGCAAAATACTGTGTGCAAGCAGGTAGGAGGGCTGGAAAGAGGTGAAGCTAGGACACACTGTTAGAGCTGCTGGTGAAAGAAGGGAAATTGTCATGGATGTGGCTCTTGGCTGCTGCTGCTGCCTAGAGAAAATGTGTGTCAACATCATGCAGTGGCACAAGCTGCTGCTGCTGCTGCAAGGAGGAAGCCACACTACTCTGTGTCACTGCTCTGCTTGGTGCTGTCATCTGAGAGGAGGTGGCATTGTCACAAAGAAGATTGCTTCTAAGACGTTGTTGTCTGCATTGCCTTCTCCTTCCCCACCCAAACAAATAAAAATCCCAGCTCTGGTAGGTAGCAGTGAGATTTTAATTTTTTTTTTTTTTTCCCCCTGCTGTTATAAGATTTCAGGATGATCCAGGAGTGTACTGACTGGATTTGAGAGGTATTGTTTGAGGGGGAATTCCACTGCTGCTTCAAACCTAGCAGTTTTAAGTATCTGGAGCTGATCCTAACTGAATGTATTGCATCAAGTCTAAACCATTTTGTTACAAGAACACTGCAACCTATTACTTTCAGAAGAATGGTTCAATCTATTGCTTGCTGTTAGCTTAATGACCTTCTGCTACTTGAATTGTCCTTTGTGACACATTAATTTTGCAGATTCCCTTGGGCCATGAGCTGAGTGTGTAAGAGACCACCAAACAAGAAAAAAATCCCAAAGATCTTAGCTGAGAAACGCTGATTAAGTAATAAAAACAATTGTGTTTGATGAGCCACTTAAATAGAGCAAATGTTTAAAGGACAGAATGCCAAATACTTGTCTGTAAACCCAAGCAACATTGTTACAGTTATAAAAAAATACCATCCCTTTCTGAGCCTCACATTTGCATTAATTTGACATAGCTCTATTAATTCAAATAGCTGCTGGGTGGGCTTTGTGAGCGTTGTAAGGCTAATCCCTGTGGTTCCTTGATTGTGAGCATGTGCAGAGCAGCTGAAGGTACAGTCGTGCATGTACAGCTTAACATGCAGAGGCTTGCCTTGCAGTGCCATGCCTCTGCATGTGTTCCTACAACTGAGAAGGATACAGGGAGCCTGCCTGCCTTGCTGACTTATCTGATGCTTTCGTGTTTCTGTTTCAGCTTTCAGGATAATTCCTTCAACACAACAGCTTTAGCAGAGTAAGTGAACACTTTAAAGATGTCCTTATTTTTAAAAAGAAATCATGAATTTAGTTACTGTAGAGAATGATTATTACTTACAATTGTAAGTAGTATGTGAGAAGCCCCAAGTTATCTGCCATATATTTTGAATCAGTTTTCTGTAATGTAAATATATTACTTACTGTATGGGAAGGATTACATGAAACAACTGCCTTTACATGCTCTTTAAAGACTTAGCAGTGAAATACCTTTCTAACAGAATATATGTTTGATGCATATCACACACATTTAAATGCATGATTTTCAGTGTAGGATAAATCTGTGAAAATATTGCTCAGTTCTGGTATTGACATCTTGACAAACACAAGTATATCAGTTTTCTAAGAACACAAGGTCAGTACTTCCATCAAGCATTATTAAAAAAAAAAAAAAATTTGTAAGTATTTTGAAAAAAACCCACCAACTATACCTAATTTAGACAGGCAAAGTACCAAATGTATAATTTCTTTGTTAACAATTCCATAAACTGATTAGAAGGCCTTTCATATGCATCATGATCATATGGATATATACAACAAATTTATTTTTTTTTGCTTTTATTTTACAGAGAAAACAGAACAGGACCAGACAGAACATTAGAAAGTTAGGGAGGCAAAAGCTTTAGGAACTATTATAAATTAAATGGTCTTTGTTTTATTTCAGTCTAAACCACCTCAATGCCGGTGTTTTCTGAATTATAATTTTGCATGCTTTTGATTGTTTTAAAAGCCTTTAGGGAAGATTCTTCCACAGACATGTGCCAAGAAGTATTTCAGGAATGATTTATAGATTTATAGATTTGTTTATTAGATGAGTTTTACACTGCTAAAATGCTCATAGTATTAAAAACCCTACCTGGATAGTGAGCTGTTTGCCTAAGTGTTGGAGGATAGGATACACTCTGAAAGAAGGCCAAGATGTAATCTTCTGAGCCACCCCCAAGTGTTGTCAAAATCAGTACAGCAGAACTAATATTTCATAGGGATTCAAATACTTTCTTACATTGCTTTATTTACTTATATTGTCTTGCTTTATTTAATATTTTAACTTAGGCATACATTTTGTGTGATTGTGGCAGATATGGAAAGATATAACAGAAGCCAATAAACCATTAACTAATTTTTTATTATTTTCCTGTGTTCCTATTAATTAACTGATGAATTTTGGTCTGTAAAATTCTGGGATGCTCCTCCTTCACAGAAGAACAACAAAATTACAGATAGTATGTTTTTCATATTTTTTTTCTCCTTCCATTTCTCTGTCCCTAAGTACATCCACTGCTTCCTGTAGAGGTTCCCCTGGAGCATCCCCTGTGCCCCAGCCTTAAGGTTTCTGGACCTGAAGGTGATGGCCTTTCTCTGTGGTGCTTCATTTGACCATTAATACAAGGGCCACAATGACATAAAAGCTGACTGCATAGTGCCAGCCTGGGCCCTGGGAGAAGTGAGAAGAGTACAAGCAGTGCTGTGCTGTGCGGTGCGGTGCGGTGCGGTGCGGTGCTGTGCTGATAGAGCTGCTGTGCTGTGCGTGGCAGAGGTGGGGATCGGCAAGGTATTGCCTGAAGGCTGAATCTCCCTCATTTAAACTGTGGTTGGTTCTGTTTTAAGGGCTTTAATCTTTAATTTTATCTTTCCAAACATAGAAGTAGAAACATACATTTAGAAAATAAAGTGAACAAAGACATCTGAAAAGCATTGTCCAAATGAACAAACTTGGGTTCCAGAGCTGATTTTCCTAAATCCTGTTTAAAGCCTCCCCCTAAGGCACGTTTTTGAGAACTGCTGAGGATACATGGCTCTTACTGATTTCAGCACTAGTTGTTTGTGCTGGCCACATGTGAAAATAGGTTACTTTCACTTAGCAGAATAAAGAGAGAGCTTGCCAGGCAACTTCAGACATCCTCATCTGACAATTTCTGCCTTTACTTGTGGCAAAGGAAAAATCAGGGCTTCCTGAATGATGTAAAATCAGTGACACAATCCTTTCAGTTTCTCCAGACAAGATAAGAGCCTGGGCCTGCAAAGCTTCCAGAAAGCCATGTGTGCAGCCTGGATTAGAAGTTCATGTGAAGATCTTAAAGATCAAGTCAGAAAAAAAACCCAACAAAACAATTCATGTTGTGCTGAAATGTCTTGTATGTAAAGGTGAAAATGGAAGACATTTTGAAAAAACAAATCAATTAAATGAGAGACCCTTGGAAGAAACTTAAAGAGGCAGTACTACAAAGATTAAGAGCTTCAGTCCATCTAGTCTGTGATCACATCTCTGACCTGACTCTGGGCCATCAGTAATGGATGTACTTACTTTTAAGAGACATATCCATCAGTCAGTAGTTAGATTGGGTACTGAAGGAAAAGGATTAACATTGCTGGTTTTGTCAAAAGATGTACTTCCTGTCCAATGTAAGCTTCAATCCATATGGATTTGTGACTTGAAGATGTTCTGGCATATTGTCTGATGTTTTAGGAATGAGTGAGATACTGTTGCAGTTCTTGGTGTTTGTGGGAACTCTTTCTACTACATGACCACAAGCTATCACAAAATTATCAGACTCCTGAATATCCCTCTATCTGTTAAATACAGCTAAAGTTGGACAACAAGATTTACAAGTTACTGGTGAGAGGAGAGGAGGGTATGCATGTCTGTGTTGATACGTACAGACAGGTTGCATGAACATATAACTACATTTCTTAAAGAAGCCAAGGTGAAATCACTCTGCTTTAATGGTGGATATTTGCATTATATCATGAATACAGTTTTATAAAGGTTCTGCTATGGTCTTAGCCTCAAGCACTGTCTTGTGTGAATGAGCTTTCTTCACTAATGTTTATTCTTACAAAGAGAAAAAAAAAATATTAACAATTTCAGACTGTGTTGATTTTGAATTCCCTCACAACCTTTTTATTACACAATGGACAGTCTTCTCTGAGTCATTATTGCTTATCTTTCTATCTACTGCTGTCTGGTTATTCAAATACATTTTGTCATGCTCACTTGTGTTTTTGATAAGTTGTGTCTTGTTTTATGAATTTATCAGCTGTTGGATGCTAAGTTAGGATCTCTAGTTCTCCAGATCACCTTATCACAGCCAGCTCAGGGAAAGCAACCTCCAGGACACTTGCCCAAATTTATGAGTATGCACGCAATTATGCACACATAGAACTAGCTGATGCACATGTCCTCAGCCATCCATCAGCTCTCTAGAGCCTTCCCACTTGCCAAAATGATTATTCAGGACAGAAGGCTGTCATGTGTGCTGACTTGCGAGAGGAGGGGGTGAGTCAAACTGGTAGTAGAGCTTCTTCCTCTCTCCTGCTCTTCCTGTGACACACATAGGTAGAAGAGTTTGTCCCTTTATGGTGTCCCTAGCCTTTGTTGACTGTGGGTTGGCTCCTGATGCACAGCATGCCTGGTGGTTTCTTACCCTACTCTTTCATTTGTGCTGGGAGCTCTGTCCATCCAGCTTTGACCTCAGCACTGTCTCCTCACAGTGTATTTCCTTGCTTTTCTCCCTCTGAAATTTTTCTTCATGTTTTCCATCCAGGTTCCTGGTTCCTTTTGTACTGGGCTTCCTTCTTCATACCCTCAGTATGTCCTATCTTTGCTAGTGTTAGACACCCATAGGCTAATTAGTGATAGACCAGAGGGGAAGGTATGACTGGCATCCAGAGGCAAAGGCAACTCAATTTGTACAGTAAATTTATGTATTTTCTACATCAACCCTCATCTTCCATCTGTCATCCCACTTTGCCTTGTGGGAAGAACTCCACCTGCTGCAGGAATACTGTGTGATTAGGGAGGATCTGCAAGAGTATCTATAGCTACTGGAACATATATGTTCCAGTTATGAGTAGCAAATGCTTTCATCCATATGCTGATGCATTCAGGAAGCATAAATACTTGTGTCCCTCTACATATTTTCTTCTGCAGAAGACTGTTGGGAAAGAGGAGTATATTAAGAACCTTGCCATCAAATTGCAATGCAGAGCTATGAATTTATCACTTAATGTGCTCTGACCTAATTGGAGCAGCTCTTCTGAAAATTTAACAAGTCAGTGGAAGTATAGGGTGCTTCCCCCAGAATGAAAAGATTCTTCTGCCAGAAAACTTCAAGTGATTCAGGCCTGCTTAGTGTCTGTGCCCTGTGAGTATGAACAAAGGGTAAGGAGAGGACCCCAACTTTTCCTCAGAAGTAATACCCAGCAAGGGTTTATGTGTATTTGTTAGGAGTGTGTGCACGTATATCTATGTTTATTTGAAGAAAGACTGCTCATAGGCTTTGCAATTAGATCATTCCACAAAGTTCATCCATGCTGCACAATGTAGTGTTCAACTCTGAGGGGTTAGCATGTGTATTCAGATTTCTCTTTTGACTGGGCAGCCTTATGACAATTCTCTTTTTTGTAACTTAAGGGTATGTAATTGAATATAATTATTCAGGCATCTTAAAAACTCTGCTAGTTCAGTTTTTAAGACTAATGATTATAATTTATTTGGGGATTCTTTTTCCTGCTGCACAAAGAATAACTGCTCTACTATAGTTAATACTGAGTCTAGGAGAAAAACACCCTTAGATAATTGTTTCTAATTTTTTTTTAAATTTATGATTGTTATGTGAAGTATACTTTAAGCAAGTAAAATACATAATTTCTTGTAATTTTTTCTGTAATTTTTATAATAACTGGATTCTTTGTCATCATTATTTCCACCTGTCTGAAAATTATATATTAAATTGTGTACACTAATATCTCAATTCCTTTTCTTCCTCTGAGATTTAGACTATCATGGAGAAACCATGGCATTAAATGACCCCAACTGAGGTGTGAGAAGAAGAAATGTGTTTGTACTTAGAGCTTCACTGTCATGTTATTAAAAGCTAAATTTCTGCAGCTGGCAGAATCAGCAATTATTTTGTATCCATTTTCAAGGTGTGACAGGGATTCAGACTCTGTACATGAAGATCAAGCAGAGAGTTCCAACCCCAGGTATTCTGCTGCATATTTTGTCTGAGATACATTGGCAACAAATAAAGTCAGCAGAGCACTTCTGTTAAAACCCTAGAAAGAGATACCTATTCTCAGGAGAATACAGAATTTCTGGAGTATTGCCTGCTAAGGCTATTAATATTTATGTGAAATTTATATATTTGTCTTGTATACTTTTAAGTAAACAGCATTAATTACTGTTGTTATTATATGAGTAAATCTATTATAGTCTGTGTTCTTCACATCATATTACTTTCATTCAAATACAGCTCTGATTCTAATACACTCAATTTTACAGTACAGAAGCTGGTACAAAGTAGTTTACTACTACTACTGCAGAGTTTTACAATGGTGCAAGGATATGATCATTGATGAGTGTCTCTGTGAAAAAGAATTCCTTCAGATTGTAACTTAAGTATTCTTGAGTCATGTGTCTGTTGTGACTATGTTAGTATATGTTGATTGCTAGATGATGCAACTTAACCTTTCAGAAAGATTATAAAATCAGTGAATACCTTAAAATTAGCAACACTTCTGCACAGTGTTGAAATGCCTGTAGGATATAAAGCATCCTTCCCTGTAACTATAACAGCTGCCTTGGAGCACACTTGCAGAAGGCATGGGCAACAATTGTGTTTAACTCCACAGGCAGCCTGCAAGCATCCATCTGGCTGCTGATGGGCCACAGATGGAAAGTGAATTTGGCAGCTCAGGATTCCTGGGAGAAAATGTTGAATTAGCAAGATATGCCTTCTATAAAAAAATCTCAGGGGAGCTTAATTCAATAGTCCTTGACTCCCTCAGTTGTGAAAGTTTCTGTGAAAATTTCACACAAGGAGAGAAGGCATCTCTCAGGTAACCATTAGGCTTTTACCAGCTGAAGCTAACATCTGAAATTCCATCTTCAAACTAAGCAACAGCTAGGGACTTTGGAGCAGTAATGCTGATCTTCTCATCCTGACAACTAAACAGGCAACCTCACATTATTTATTAAGGTATCTTTCTTAAATGGACGCTCCCAGTGGAAGCTATTAGACCAGTCTAAGGTAAGATTAGCAAGGTCTTTTTAGGGCAGGTTTCACTCCGTAGGTTAGGTGGAGATTGAAAATATCTGTCCCAGATTCAGTGGTTACCTGAGCATCCATGAGCAAAAGTGTCTGTTTTGACCATCAGATGACCTGGGATCTTTTCTCCAAACTGGGAACACATTATACTTGTCCCTTACACCCAAACACATCTCTGGCTGTTCAAACCCTACTTTGTATGCCTATCTTCCTTGCTTTTGTCCAAAAGCCCTCAAAACTTGAGACTGTCAGAAGGGAAGTGTAACAATAGGGAGGAATTATTCTGTCATGATATTTTTGTGAGATTATAATGTAGTGTGAATCATCAGTCAGGGAAAGTTCTTCTGCCTGAAAAGGACAGTTTCAGATCTTATTTGGGGAATACAAACTATAGAGCTGAAGACAAAGAGTGTCTCTAAAACTAGTCTTAGTTAAATGTCTCCAAATGTCTCCACAGGTGAATGTGTAATAATATTAGCAGTAGTTTAGCTTGTGATTTGACAATAAGCAGTAGTGTCTCAGATTAATGTTGCTAACACATGCAGTGTTTGATGTGTAGACTACTCAACTTGGTAAAATTAAAATGTCATGAATAGCTAAGAACTTGTTGCTCTTTTTCCTTCATAATGTTCTGACAGGTGGCTGAAGTCCTGCCTGATGCATTTCAATTTTGTTCTCTTACAGAGATGATGATAACAAAGAAAATTATCTGGACAACACTGCTGTCTTAAAGGAAAAGCAGCTGCCATTGCAAAATACTGAGCAGAACAAGCATCATGCTCTAATTGACTATGCTCTAAAGCTTGAAATGGGCAACTTAAAGCTAAGAAAACCTAAGCCCATTGCAAAGCTAGAAAATGGAAAAAACCATGAGGAAAGTCAGGTAAAGAACTACGCTTACCAAGTGTAAGTTTATGACACAGTGTCTGTGCAAACACACTTCTTGAAAAGCAAAGTGAGACTCCTGGTAATCCATGATGTGACTGAGACCCTGCAATAATCTACCCTGATTTTCAGGGATCTGGAGAGGTGTATCAGGAAGAGAAGTCATGAACAAGTCATAAACAGGGCAAGACCTGTCTTATAGATCATCTGTTTCTCTTTCAGCTACTTCTGAGTCTGCTGTCAGCATGCTTCCTGTGTTTGTCATGCCTATATCTCACCCAATGAAAGTTAACAAAGCACAGATTTGCTGCTCTATGGTATTTTACATGTCCTGAAGTGGTTAACTGAAAATGTTGATATTTTTTTCATGGGAAACTTTTTGAACATATAATTAGACTTCCATAGAATACCAGTACAACTTAGATATGCAGCCTCTGGAAGGAAAAACAGTGCCAGGCAGATAATTTTCACATGACTCAAGGGCTTGAATTAGGAAAGACAAAAGTGGTCCTAGGCCCCCACACTACCCATTGTTCCCATCTCTGATATACTGGAAGAGGTAAGGTGTAGGCTGCTGTCAGCAGCCCTAGTTGTGAACTGATAGCTTGTCTCTGTTTTGAACCTGAAAGCAAATTGTTGATGTTTCTAGTAGCTGTTGTTCATATGAATATGGCAGGTTGTTATTATCTGGCAAAGTCAGCCAGGCTAATGCTTTAAAACGCTGTGCATCTGCATGTACCTTCCTTTTGTGAAACACTTTGCCACCGAGCCACTCAATGAGATAAACGATGTACTTACAAGCAGCTAATGTTGAGCTGACAAACAGCAATATCTGAGTACATTTATGAAAGAAATGCATGATGCACTTCACATGGTGATTAAACTGTTCACCCTCATTTTCCTGTGTTTATTGATAGAGTGCTTTCTCAACACTACTCACTTCCCCAACCTGACTTCTCTGTGGCATCAGAAAGAAACTGTGACAATATTGCAATGACAGTGTTTTTTAAAGGTGTTGCTCTGATAAGCCAAGGAAATGTTTGCTACCTGCTCCTATGTGTTTTACGCCCATGAGTTGTTGGGGATAAGTCATTTTTCTGCATGTGTTGGAAGGACTAGTATGTTTGGATTGAAACCAATTTTGCATTCCTTTCTACTTGTGAGAATCCAGGGGATTTCCACTGCAGAAAGGTCACTGTGAGGGAACAGACTGCTGTGTTCAAGTAGAGGAAAGATGACCAGCTTGGGGATTTTGAGCTTCACTAGGCTCTCAGTCTGCTGAAGTGTGATACCTATGCCTCTGACTTTTTTTGACACAAGTGTAGTATTGTGGTGATGTACTCTAGGTTTTCATGAAGAAAAGGCTATTAAATTTACAGTAATGAATAACAGGACCATGTCCAATAAAAGTGCAGTACCAAGTGACTTCACTTATCAGCTGACAAAATGTCATTAGAGTAATGCTGTATCTTGGATGTTGCGTGCAGTTATTTTTTTTAGGGGAGTGCTGGGTATGGGGACAGCTGCAACTTTTCCAAAGTATGGGAAGAGATGCAGGCTGCTAGAATGTGATTACATGTCCGTACTCCAGCTACTTTGTATCATCATGAGCTTCTTTAGCAATTCTGCAATGTTAATCTACAGAAAATCAAATTAATTAAGATTTCTTTGACTTTAAGAGGTGAGGAAACATATGGTCAGAGCATACTCTGGGGAGTCAGTGTGAGAACAGATGGTGAGGAATGGAAAGTCTGCTTTTCTTTCCTAATCCTTTCTCCTGTCACTCACCTTTGATACACAGTCACGAATATAGATTATTAAATGAATTCTCCTCAAATTATTGATACAGAGACATAAAATTACACTAAACATGCTAGCTAATGGATATACAAAGTAAAAGTTCAGTTTTCAAATCCTATTTTCAATGTAAATTACTATAAAAAGAAATGGTGTCTTGACAATCAGTGTCTAGAGACAGGAATGCTGAAAACTGCTGTCTGAAATTTTGTATTTTGAGCATAAATTAGGCAGGCAAATTACATGGATTTCAAAGAACTTCAGGTAATTTGACATTAACATTGTGGTTTTAAATGCACAGGAATCAAAACCAACAGAGCTGATGCTAACACAGTGTTCTTTCTCTTTTCTGTCCTGTCCAATACCTAGCAATATGCAACTCCTTACAAGAGATTCTAAGCATGAATGAGAAAAATGAGAAAAATGCCTGTTCTACCTGGAAACAATCAAACTACTGAAGATTTCTAGGCAAATAAAATAAGCTGAACTGGTTCAATCTACTTCTACCTTGAACTTTAATAAAATCTGCTGTGTTGACCTGTTTAGTCCCCAAGAGTATACAATCATTTTTATATAACTAAGAGAAAATAATGTTAAGATAGTAATGGAAAAACTAGAACAGCTTCAAAAAAACTACTTTCCAGTTGTAACTTGAATTGTCATTACCATTTTTGGATAAAATATCATTTGTTCAATGCTAAACTCTATTAGATAGACATGGGAAGAGGGGAAACATCTCTTGTAGGATGCTCTGAAGGAAACAAAGGGTAACAAAAGCAAGAGTAGTGCTAGTCAGTTGAGTGAAGTTTTCACTCTTTTGTCC
Organism: Todiramphus chloris collaris; assembly: GCA_025345505.1. NCBI lineage: Eukaryota > Metazoa > Chordata > Aves > Coraciiformes > Alcedinidae > Todiramphus > Todiramphus chloris. The sequence continues at coordinate 14,348,730 of JANVCC010000057.1, forward strand.
TGACATCACTAGAGCTTTGTAACATCTAGTCTGAAAAAAAAAGACAGCCTCTGATTTGGACGTCTGTTTTGTAAATTTATCCCTTGTGTGTTGTCAGTATGGTTGAAAAGCTCAACCATCCCCTGCTGGGTCAGTTCTACTGCAGTGGCTGATACTAAAGCAAACTAATTTGTTGTTAGTGCAGGGTCTGGCACATGGCTGCTTCTTCCTGGGCAGATTCCATCATACTGGTGCCAGCTGCCTCTTTCTAGAGGTAGATTTCTTCACTCTTTTTTATACTTTTATATTAAGTAGGAGAAATTAACATTCATTTATGCAACAAATATCCTATAGTTAAAATGTCATCATGGAGAGGAAGTAGTGCCAGTGATCAGACTATTTATTTTCACCAGTTTTGGCTTTTTTTTTATGAGATCCCTTAGTCCATTATTAATTTTGAGAAGTGGACACTGAATACTTCTCCTGAAAGGATACCATTTGGGCAACTTTCTTAAATTTAAAACTTTTATACTGTTGACAATTTTATAGAAGTGTAATTTGTTTTTGTTTAAATACAATGTATCTCTAAACAAATTTCATTGATAATCTGTAAAAATGGAATAGACTGAAAAGGAAGTAAAAGCAGCCACTGTTCTTGTATATGTAGAATGACTCCAGCCCTCTGAGTTCCTATCAGAACAGACCTATCCAAGCTTCCAAATTCCATGTTTCCAACTAAACTTTGAAACTGGAGCAAAATCAGAGACATTGCTTTAACAGGTGAAGTAAACTCTTGTTTTGTAAAGCACATTGTATTTTAATTTTGTAAACTATTAGAATAAAATATTGGATGATAAAAACTCATGAAGTAGGAAAAGGTCCCACTTTGATTAGAACTTCATTAACGTACCCATTTATAATGCAAGGTAAATATTATAACCCACTTTATAGGTAAGGAAATTAAGATCTGCTGAACACATCTTGTCACAGCACTACAACTGGTTCTCGAAAGCTTGAAGTAAAATGCATATCTTTCTAAACCGTACCCCTTTCCTCAATTTGTTGGACTAAATTGGCTTTTTTATTTTCTGTGTGGCAGGTTGGGTGATGTCACATTTTTTCCTCACTGCCTTTCACTCCTCCTGCAATAATGCTCTATTCATAAAGCTATGCATGTGCTAGGGAAGGGAAAGAGCAAAAGGAAAAAGGAAACTGGTTAAACCTTACAAATCTTATTTAAGTGACATGCATTTGCTTTAGTCAGCCACAGTTTTTCTGATGATGGCCATGTAATAAAATATTACTGAGATGTGAGTAAATAAGTTCAAATGAAATGTGAATATATACATAAGGAAAAAAAAATATTGAACTCTGTGTATAGCACCTCTTAGCTCACAGGCTGACATTCATTATCTAACTAATAAACAGAAAAAAGTATTATAGTCTGCTTTGGTTTCCAGTAATTTATTACAGTGAAAGAAGACACTACTTTGTTTACAACCTTTTCTAGTCTGTGTTTTCTAGTTGTTTCTAAATTGTTACAAAAAAATTACAAGGAGCCATGATCAGCATCCAGTCTCCTAGAGATCTTATTTTTTTAAAACAAAATGTTCAGCTAAGCCTAATTGGTACTAGTAGGGCATTCAACATGGGTTTTTTTTTTTCCTTTGTGTAGGAGCTGGAAAATGTATTGCCAGGCCTCTCAGAGCATCAGGGGAAGGCTGCTATATTCTCAGCTAATGACTATGCACAGAACATGGCTTTAAGATGCCAGGAAGCAGGTGTGAGATTTCAACCAGGGTAAGCCTTGTGATAAGACATCTTGTTCATTTCACTTCTGATTAACTGAAGGAATGGCTAATTCATTTGCTGCTTTTTGTATAAGATATTCAGACTCCTGCCTCTTATTGGCAGTTGTATTCTCTATTTATATGTCTAGAACTGTTCAGAGAAATTGAAAGAGATGAAGATAAGAATCCAAATTTCATCATTCTTTAAACCTCTTAGATTTCAAGCAGGAATAATATCCTCAGTTCAGAAAATTCAATTCCTCTGTGCCAAGTTTCAAAAATATCTTGGCACTTATTTTCTTTTTCCCCCAGTGCTGAGTTGCCTCACTCTTTCTCAGGGCTGTATTCTCACTGAGAAATGGGAATGGGAACCTGCACACCTGATTTTAGCATGGATATGCATTTATGCGTAGTTTAGACCCTGGATGCTGTGGCAACTGCACTTGTTCCAATGCTCTGAGGAGTACAGGCTGTTCAGGTCAGGCATTATCTGAGGATTAATGGCAGGTAACTCAACTGATGATGAAGTAACTCAGCTCTGGGGCACTACTTTACCAATTTTCCATGCACAGGTGCTGTTTTGGACCTGCTTTACTATGCATATGGAGTTTTAAGCAGGTGAGACAGGTAGCTCCTACTTGTTCTCTGCCTTGATGCACATGACAGACTTGGTGCTGTGTGACAGATGCTCTGGCTTTCTTTGGAGGGATATGGGCAGCAGCTATACATCCCAGGGATGCTCAGTATGTCAGGGCACAGCTAGTTGTCATACAGAGTTCATTGCCTCCAAGGTCTGTTTTAAGTCAGGAGTAGGCTAGTAGTGACAGCTGCTATCCAATGGCAGTTTGGTGCTTTCTGTGAAATGGACTCATTCAGCATAGCTTTTAGTAGGCAACATTGTAAATTATATTGATTTGTGCTCTCAAAGGAAGCTTTAGCAGAATGACCAAACATTTAATTAGCTTTCACAAAGAACTACTTTCACCCTCCAATGCTTGTATTTGCAATTGATACACTGCATCTCAGGAAGTGTTTGTAATTAGCCCCAACCTAGAAAGTGCACCTTCTCTTTTTCTGGCATTCTTTATGCTAGGAAAAAAATCACATGCATTTCTTGTAAAGAGGAGCATAGTGAGTTTGCTGTTTCTACCATTACAGCCTCTGTATAGGTCTGTGTATGGGTAGATAAAGAAATAACAATTGTTATTTTTGATTGATGAAAGGAACATGATGAAAGAAATACGGAATTTAAAGATTAGAACCAGAGCACAGTGTGCATGAATAAAACCAGAAACCACAGCAAGTTTCCCTCCTCATTTCAACATCCTGGCCTTTTTAGTTTGATAATATTAAACTGTTCTCAATGCTATTTATTGCTTTTTAACACCAGGGTAGCTCCTTAGGAAGCCTTCGAGCCACAAATGCTAATACCTGTTAAATAATGGTGTCTGGATTTACTGTGCAAAGAGCTGTGAAAGCACAGTGATCAAATCTCAACTCTGTCCACATCTCAGTTTGATTATATTACAACAAAATGGAGGCAACTTTACTCTCAAATAAGAAGCTTCAAACATGGAATAAACACATTAACACATGGTCTCTGGCCTCACACACATACTTTGTTTACTTTAATGACCTTAACTTGACCTTGGAGAAAACATTCCCACCAGCCAGCTGGGGCGGGGGACTTGAGTTACATATTCTGAAAGTATCACTTTCTGATTGAGGGTCACTATGTTAAGTTACTCTTCTTAAGTGTTACCAGCAGCTTGCCGCATCCCTCTGCTGTCATTCAGCATTGGCAGGGCGAAAGCAATTACACACCCATGTCTCAGCTCATGCATGCTACACTAGTATCACAGAACTGGCTCATACAGTCTGGGAAACATAGCTGCCAGGGTATGATGTCTTGCCTTGTTTTTCTGCCTCTCCTGATGTGGCAAAGATTAAGTATTCAGTCTTGACAGCAGGAAGCAATCATAGATAGATTTTGACAGAACACATCTGCTAGCCCTACAAAACTTGAAGCTCACTATTTTCCACCCTGTTTTTGATAGATTACTGGTAAAACCAACAACACTTTGAAACACTACATCTGCCTAGTATCCCTAACTCATACACCAAAGCTTTCCGGTGTTCTGGAGAAGAGGAGATGGCCACACTGCTGCAGGGATGCCAGTGGGCAGGCTTCTCTATCAGATGTATGTGGGAATGTTTTATCCCTGTCTCACACTAAAAAGCAAGATTGATTATTTCTAGTGTGGCTTGTTACTTCTGCTTTAATTTAGTTTCTGCAGGCTGCTATAGCTCTGTCATTAGTTTCATTGGAGTTTAAAGGTCTAAATGCCTCTGAATTGTACAGAGGATTTAAAAAAACCTGTTCTGCTGAGTGTGAGGCAGCTAAAACCAGGATAGCTTTAATTTGTTTAAATATGGATTAAAAACTACTGAGAAATCAATAACATTTCAGTACAGTCTCTGTTAAGCAGAGAAATCTAAATTTAGGGTAACCTAACAAGGGACGTTCATAAACAGATACATGAGCAAGAAGCACAGAACAAGCAATATATGTGAAACAATCTACAGAATTATGACTCATATGTGTTGATTGTTTCTTTTAGGGGTGTACTTTCATTTTCTAATAACCACTGAAAGAGTTGAAGGAAAAGTTTTAGCAGGATTTGAGGGAAACAAAAGAATGGACTTGGCAAAGAGATTTAGTCAGAAGAATGAGGGAATATGATCTTGCCCTTTGCTAACCTATAACTGACCTGTGAATCAATGATTTTAATTTCAAGAGGTGTTTATCATGCATGATTTATGAACATCAGCATCAATTTAGAACGTGAAATGCCATCTGCATGGAAGGAAACCTTTATTATGAGAACATGCATTTCTAATACTATTTCTAGTGATTACATTGACTACTGCTCTAGTATTCTAGTGTGTAGTGGGGTTTGGATAAGCATGTGATATAATCTGCACCTTTGGGAGATAAAAATTGTATGCAGGTCCCAGGAACAGATGTTACAATAAGGAGAATTGCCTTTCTTCAACAGGGAATAGGAAAAACTATATGGAACAATACCTATGATTACAAAAAGCTGCTCTTACTAATTGCCTTCTCAAAAGCAATCAGCAGAACTGTTATGGATTGCAGAACTGTGTACACAGTTAATGAATAGAGGATGGTGTTTTCTTCAGATGCCTGTTGCACAGAGAGGAGGCTGAAACATGGAACTCCTAGATGGTGGGAATGTCAATGTTTCAGGGAAATTACATTCCAAGCCAGTGTGAGAACTACATTTTGGGGTTAAGTTTTCTGTGAGAGGAAAATTCCTGAAAGTTGGGAGTGGAGTAGTTTCATTTAGTAGGAGTGGTTTCATTTAGTAAGACTCATGTGGTCCTGGAGTTGGTCTCTAATTTCCGGAGAGGCTGTAGGATGGCAATTGTCAGACTTATGACTACTCTCCAGGAAAATCGGAAATGCAGGGAGACCTCGGCTGCCCTGAATGTTATAGGCTGTCAGAATCTCCCAGAGTTTCCTGAGGGAAATCAAGCTCTAGTGAGGCTTTCGGTATTTAAGATTTCAAGGCAAGTAGCTTTTGGGAGTACAGTTCAGGTGGGGGCTGTCATAGTTTCCATGCTTTCTGCTGAACAGCTACAACTCAGGGATGCATGGGAGGGAGCAGGGAAGCTGCAGAAATTCTGATGTCCCCATGCCATATGGCAGACCTGTGCAGGTGAGACAGAGCTTGTGAGGCTGTGTTCCCACACAGGTGCCAGGTGAGCAGGGAGAAAACTTGGCTAGATTCCCTCCAAGTCTGGCCCCAGATCTGATGAAAATTCATCAAGACTAGTATGTGAATATCTCTCTGCCATAAAACAAGAAAGTGATGATGAAACATTGCTTTGTTGGTAAATGACTGGCCAGTTCCTAAGAAAAATTTCTTCAGGAATCTTGATATTATAATATAGGTGTTTATGGTTCCAGAGATATTTCTTGTATCAAGGCATGGAAAATCCCTGAGCAAGCTCTTGCATTGAAATACACTTTAAAAAAACCCCACAAAAACCCCAAATGAAAACAAAACCTGAAACAAACGAACTAACAAAACCCAAACCCAAAACCAAACCAAAACAACAACAACAACAACCAAAAAAACCCCAAAACACAAACAACAAAAAAAAAACCAAACCCCAAACCAAAATAAAACAAAACAAAAGCACGAAGAAAGGAAAAAGCAGGGATGGGGAGAGGACAGAGTGTGTGTGTGGGTGGGAAAGTCTTATGATAGCCCAAGTAAGGACTGTGCCTGGTGAGTATGAGAGGCACTTATAATAAGAAAAACAAACGTGGCTGTCCACAGCCAGCCTTTATGTAACTGCTGTTATAGATGAAAGCAGCACTGCTACACACTGGCTCTCTGGCTGCTGTGCTGCTCCAGCATTCAGGACTGCCCAAGGAGTGACCTGGGATATATCCAAACAGCCTCAGGCCCTTAATGGTGGTGGTTCTTTCGTTGCAAGTATGCACTTTGTGTTTATCCAAAAGCCTGTTGCAGTTCTGTATTGCTCTGTAAGGACCCACAGGTATGCTTCCAAAGCATTCACCTGAAGCCCTCAATTAAGGTAGTGACTATGTTTGAATTTCATAATGCTTTTTGCCATTTGTGGAGGTCTCAGGAGGACTTTTTTTAATTTCTGGCACTGAGGTGTGTTGGTTGTGGGGTCTGCCTTTCTGTGCACTTCTGTGATGTAACCTCTGGCTAGGCTGAATCAGTCCCCTGCTGCAGTACTGAGACTACCCTTTCGGAGCTGTTAACATGGTACGCCACCCTCAGAGTGGAAAGGGTAAAATTCTTGGAGACAGGGAAGAAATATCAGGCCAGGATAGACTGAAAGTGAATCTGGAGAAGAGGTTTCATCCCACAGCACAGTATGTGGTTTTCCTGAAGGGGTTTATCCTGTCACCACTAATGCATTAATTGGTCCAAGACCCTGATCACGTGTGGCATTGTGGTGTGTAAACATGCAAGTGTTCTGAGGATGGGGCTAGTTTAATCCAGGGTTGGACTGAACTGAGACTTCAAAATGTCATGCTCCTTTCTGAGTTTAGTCTGGGAACTAAGACATGAATTTGCTTAGGTTATCTTTTTTTAAATAATGTGGGTTTATTTGAATTTTATGCAAGTTTAGAAGTGTTATCATGATTAATTCAATAATTCACATGTTCTGGTCTGGTTTTCAAACAGCACACTGCTCATGCAAATTGATTTGTTGCCTTGAAGTCTGGTAGGAGCTCTGTTATGATAATTAGTATTTAGATTATTTTTTTTTTCTTATGTCCAGAAGCTTCAAATGTAAATGTTACTGGGTTGAATCTTTGTCATCTGTGACATGCAGAACAAGATAATTCTGCCAAAGCTAGAGTCTATAGGGAGGGTGAGAATTCAGGCCTTTTGTATTTTATAAAGAATGATACAACATATAGCTCAGTAGTAACCATTGAGAGAATTCCATTTTCATTATTTTACATGATGTAAATTATACAAAATAAGGGTTGCCTGCAATAATTCAAAATTTCAGCTAAGGCTTAAAATAATTTTAATGTACTCAGCAGAGATGGAAAATTAGGGTTTGTTCCTGTTGTTTTTGAAGTTAATGGATACTTTCTGATTGATTTTTAATAAGAGAAAGACCCAACCCACAGTTATTAAATTGTAAGTCCTTTGTTGCCTGGTGACAATCAGATAACCTGTGTTTCCCTAACAGAGTAGTTATCTTGGTGAAAACAAATAAGCATTCACAAAAACTCTGCGTATAAAGATCAGCTCTGCGTACATGTATGACTGTTAATGTAAATGGTCTTTACACAAAAGTAGTTACCTACCTTAAATGATTTCAGTATCTCCAGAATCCAAAGAATGTAAAACTAAGAGCATCTTACTTCAATATTTTTAGTAACGAGCAGACAGTAAAATGAAGATTTCTGTATCCCTAAAATGGAAGACAGGAACATCAACCTGAATGAGAGTGAGGTGGTAGTTCAGGGGTCTTCTAAATTTTTTACTCTTCAGAGTGCAAGACTCATGAATGATGCAGCTGTGAATTATGTAGAACTTCTATGGCACTTGTGAGAACTGCTGCTATTGTTCAGTTTTTCTTGTATTTAAGGAGAGTTCATCTTTGCTGTGTGTTATGCACTCTGAAAGGAGTCATCCAAATGATTACCAGATGTGTACAAATCTGCGAGGTGTCCTTTTCTTCCTTTCCTTTATGTCTATCTCTAGGTCAATGCAGTAAATCACTATCAATATTTTTTTCTTAATCAGTAAATTATTTCTTCAGCTGTTTGTAGCCTTACAGGGCCTTGCTTATGTGTTATTAAACCGAATTATAAATATTTCACTCTTTACTACTAAATTAGTCCATTTGTTCTCCCTATGCTTTTTCTGCTTTGCCACCATTTCAGCAGTGAGAAATCTCATTCTCTGAGACAGCAATAGTTTTCTTGCTCCAGATGAATTGTGAGTCAACTTGTGATATACCCATGTCAGGCTTTGAAGTTGGGTTTGGAAAAGCAGTATTTTCTTTGGGGAAGGACAGAGATGTGGTATGAGATTATTCAGATTGCTCACCTAATTTGTGGAAAGTTCTTTTTAGACTTCAGTTTCATTCCCTGGTAGAGTGAATTTGTCACTATGTCTGAAGCTTGTAGGCATGTGGAGTCTTAGGCCATGACCACATCTGCCTGGATGGGGCACAGTTGTCTCATTAGTCATAGTCAAAGGGAAGAGATTTCTTTCCCCTTCCCCTTCCCCTTCCCCTTCCCCTTCCCCTTCCCCTTCCCCTTCCCCTTCCCCTTCCCCCTCCCCTCCCCCTCCCCC
>JANVCC010000057.1:14367388-14539010 GCA_025345505.1 Todiramphus chloris collaris
TCCTCTCCTCTCCTCTCCTCTCCTCTCTTTGGGATTCCAGTAAAATCACTGTTGTTTTGAATGAGGTATAACATATAAATGTGACATTCATAGAAATGTTATTTTAAAAATAAAATTACTTTATCCTATAACTTGTAATTTATGTACAGACATGATGAAAAGTTTGAAATATTGTGGCACAGATAAGCAATCTATTGAGTGAAAATTCTTGTTTTGTTTTGTAGAATACATCAGAACACATGCATTTCACCAAAAGAAGCAACTGAGCAAGTTAACAGCTTAAATGAGGTAAGCTTAACCAAAAGTTGAAAAATAAAGTTACAAATTTTGAATTAGATGTTTGGATTTTGTTAATTCTAAGATCTGGGGAAAAAATATAATCACTTGAGAATCTCAGGTTATCTTTTTAATGAGTCATTCTAGTTATGTTTATGGAGTAAATCTTAAAAATGTGATACAAGAGTGCTAGAAAAGTTTAAAAGCCAGAAGCAAGAGATTTCAAAAATATTTTAAGCCAGCTTTATGCTGCTTTCTGTTTGTGCTCAGAAAATAAACATTCAATATTGACTAAGTGAAATACCATCTTTCAAGAACATTTTGAAACAAGATGTTCTAACAGCAATTATGCCAGGAGGATGATATGAAAGTAGAGCACCAAGAAGCTGTTTGTATGACCATGTCAAACAGTGGATGAGACTGGAATAGATTCTCACAATCAGCAATACACTGGAGGCCAAAACCAAGCTTTGCAGTTATTCAAAGTGGGAAACCTTGTACAACATCTCCCACAAACAAGGATATCAGCATACTAGCATAGAGTATGCTTATACACTGCAAGGGCAAGGACTTAAGGATCAGACAAGATTTTTAAGTGTAGACCAAGAAAACAGAAAAGCAGAAGCAGTGGTAAAAAGAGCTGTGGGGAAGGGAAGCCCATTCCTGTCAAACCACAGAAAAGACAGCTTTGCTTCCATAATGTGACAGAGAACATTTATGTCTATTAATAAATGACTTTCATTAGGGAAAAACCCACAATGTGTTCTTTCGAAGGAATTCAGACTTATCTTCTCCTCACAATTAATTGTTTCTCCTGAATTTTTGTCATTGTCGTGCAGCTCACTGTTGAAAATCCCAGTACTCTCTCTAGTAAGACATATTCCATGACTGGTGAGAGAGTGCAAATAGCCTCTGTCTAGCCAATTAAGGCCCTGGGAGAAATCATGAAGTTACTATTTCTTTTCAGAAGCCCTATTACAAATAACCACCAAAGCTTCCACTGACAAGCTTCCATTTAAAATCCTTGCAAAGGATTCCTTAGGGGTAAAGATAAAATATTAGAACAAATAAAGTAAGTGTAAGATATTGAAATAGATAATTATATTAGAAATTAAAATAAATTGCTAATAATTTATGGTAAATGAGCAAGGGTTACATTCTGGTGCTTTCTTTTGCAAAAATATTAGCTTGTATTGTATCTCAGGTCTACTGCAAACATGAATGGACACGTGTCATAAGAAGATAAATTCCCTTCCTAGATTAGAGAAAGTGGTGTCTCTCTTCACTGCTCACACATACAGACCCAGGGAATATCTTTTTCTATCTTATAGTTGCTTGTTTGCGCTGCATAAAGGAAGTTCTGAATTGAAAATGTCATATGCCTCAAGACACAAATATTGCCATAACAGATACCACAGAGATTTATTTATGTTCATGTAAAATATGCTTATGTTATTTGAACCTGAACTCCCAGATTAAAAAACAAGGGAGAGGCTTTTCTACATCACTGTTCTGATGTGACATGTAAAAGCATTAATTTCCTTAAAGAAATTGAACAGGTTGATATTTGCTAAAGTTCTTTTCAATATGAATCACTTCAAAGTCCATTAAATGCTGAAGGCTTGGATTATTCTCCTTCTCTGCCTGAGCTGATTTCATAAATCCAGTAAATCCATCAATAAACTGGATATAGAAGAATAGCTGCCTTCCTGACCTGGAGTGGCAGGAGCAGGCCCAGGGGCAGGGTGCAGGCATCCTTAATATTCAGAAATACTGTGTGTGTGGCAGGGTGGTTTCAGTTTATGCAGAAAGCACCAAGTCTGTGCTTTGCTTCTCCTTGTTAGCCTCCAGACTGAGACTGAGCAGGGTCCATGAGTGAGGCAGTTGTTCTACCTTGCCTTTAAGAACAGAACTTCCCTCAGTTCTTAACCAGATCTTAGGATGTCCATGAGGATGAAAAAAAGGATGATGAAAAGAGCAATGTTTTATCAGGGAAAGAAATTATTTCTAACAGCAGTGTCTCTCTTTTGACTGTTTTGCTACATGCTCTCTCTTCAGCTATGCAGAGACCACTGATTGATTAGCAGGTTTGGCAGTTCTGGCTCTTGGTGCAATAAGGGAGAGTGCAGGGCCATGAGGCTCTATTTGGCATGTTGTCTGCTATCAGTCTGTGGCCCCCTGAACATGCTCACCAAGACATCACATGATGCTGATCCTGCAGGATCCCATGCAGGGATCTCTCCCAGCTGGAGAGACTCACTCATTGCCACAGCATTTTGATGATAAAATGGGAAAATCTGTTAATTCAGTGTCCTGTTCTCCAGAGGGATTTAGCAGTGTGAATGTAGGTATGTGGTATGTATCACTGGATGTAAGAGATTGTCTATCATCTCAATATTTCCTTTCCTAAGGGCTCAACTCTTGATTCTCAATAATCATTGGATGAAAAGAGATGGTCAGTGGGGTACGGGCTTACTTGTTTGTAAAGATCTCTTCTTTACAAAGAAGCTTTACAAGCTGAGCTTCATCTGCAAATGGCAATCCTTTTGTGCTGTGTTTTCTCAAGCAGGCAGGAGTACAATACTTTAATGACTGTATTTTCTTAAAGCATTAGCAAACATAACAAATAGGAAGGAAGTACCACAGTGTCTTTCTCTGTTTTTCTCAGACTTCCTGTAAATGTCTTTATTTCTCCGTTATCTTTGATCTGGAATATTGCAGGATGTTTTTTCTTCTTGTAGTAGAACTGGCATAGCTCAAGTTCTTTGATTTGTCAGTTACTTTAAGGGGACACGAGAAGAGATAAGAAACCTTTGTCCAAGACAGTTATAATTGCTTCCTTTTCAGACTTGCAAAATACTATTCTTAATAGACAACTATATGGTTATTTTTTTCCAAAGAAACTTAAGGATCTGTTCTAAATATTATTGTGTCCTTTCATTTGCATTAGCATGGATCAGGAGTTACTGTATCAGAAACACTAGTATTAGGCACCAGAGTAAAGCTGAAAGGAGCATCAAATGTGAATTATTTGAACTGAGATAATTAGCTGTTATAATATGCCACAGCCTAAATTACTTCAGCCATAATTTATATTCCATATAAAAGCTTACTAAAATTTATGTTCATACCCACTATGACCAAACATTTCTCCCTCTACGTATTTTAGTTGGTTTCGTTTGTTTCTAGCATGTTTTGCAGTTTCTTTTAAATGGCCGAGAACAGAGATGGCCCAGCTGGGCCCCGGGGGTAGGTTTGTACCATAGGACAGTTTTAAGTAGCATGTGCACAGGCTGGTTCATCTCCAGATTTGATGTACTACTGAGTGTGTGCAGTGCAGAAGAGTACACATCCCTACCACTGTGGCAGGATGTCTGCAGTCATATCAGGGCTTCACAGGGACTGGAAACTATTGGAGAATTAGGAGGAAGTTGAAAGTGATCAGTAAGATTTCAAAGGAAATTGGAAGGTTTGAGAAGATGAAGATAGGACTCAGACTTCATTTTTCTCTCTTCTTGCTTTCCTTTTTCCAGCATGTTGGCCTGCCCTTAGCAAGGCCAAGGATAGAGGACCCACTGCAAGTTTCTGATATATAGTACCATAGTACTCAGCTGTGGTTTAAAAGTGAGATTGGTGGCATACTCCAACTTCATCATCTCCCTGGTAACATCAAAATGTTCAAAGCTCCTTACTCTTTTTGTCCCCACATCAAATACCTGTCAAGGGCATATTAATGAGATTATATATGGTATTTCTATTACGGTTATTCTATGATTTTTTTTTTAGTATTTGGCGGTGACTGGAAATTTGCCATCCACCCACCATCCACAGATGGATGAAAAATATCATTTAGAGCAACTGAATATAAACCATCTGGTGAATTACAGCATAAACATTGCCAAAATACAATGTTTAATGGTGTAGTCTGTGTGAATGCTTTTATACTGAACCTGACATAAATATTAATATAATGTAAGAAATAGTGATGCAAAGTGACTGTATTTTCTTGATAGGGAAGGTTTTTTTTCAAATTTTTGAAGTAACAGTCTGTGAAGGTTAGGTATTTTTGTCAGTTATTCGCCTATGTTCTCCTTATTGGGATGTTCTTCTGGTATGTTCACCAATATTGTCCATACTTGCCATGAGCAGTTCTCATTATAAGGTCCAGGCTGGGATCAGAGTCTTCAGTGGTTTGCAAGTGGTATAGTCATCTTTTGCTAGATGACATTAATGACTGTAAAACACAGCTCATCTGCTGTGATAATTCCATGGACACTTCATTTGAGTCTAGCTGGGGTGAAAGGCAGTGGAAAATGACACCTTTTATGTCACGAAAACCTTTCCCAGAACAGTGTCATGGGTACAATTCAAGCCAGTACCTTTCCCTTGACAAGGAAAATTCACTGCCACTTGAAAACTGTTGAAGGTGAGATGGTTTCCATCATTCTATTTTTAATTGAAGAAAGCCCTATAGAGGATTAAAGACTTTGAAAATACCTCATAAAAGATGCTCAAATTGATGGTAAGAAATCTATTAAATACATCAGTACTTGGCAAGAAGCCAAACAGGGTATTGCTGGGACTGCTGGCTGTCTCATGTAAAATAGGCACTAAGATAATAAGATTGTAAAAAGAGAAGTTGAATGAATTCATTACATTGGTCTTCACTGATAAAGCCCATGCTGGGCACACTTGCATACCCTCTATACTCTTTCTAGAGAACAGATCAAAGGAGACAGGTCAGTCTGAAATAATATGTATAAAATATTAGACCAAACAGTGTCAGTAAATGACAAGGAAAATACACCAGTTGTTCAGGAGTCCTGGAGAAACTGAGGTGTGAATATGAAGATTTGCTGATCAAGTTGGGTAAATGATCCTTACAAATGGCAGCTGGGCCGGAGAAAGGTAGTTAGTGTCACCTGTACCTGGGAATAGTAAAAGTACATTCTGCCTCAGATCATGGAAACTATCTCTATGGAATGCCGTATTTCTAAAGCATACTATTACATTTAGGTGTTTAATTATGAATCTGTGCTTGATCTTGCAATCACTTCTCTCCTGGTATTCTAGGATATCAAAATGTACCTTGACAACAGATAAGAAGAACTTAATTCTAAAATAAATGTATAACACAAGCCATTTTTTTTTGCTCATGTCTCTAATATCAAGCTGCTTCTGATTAGGAATGGCCAGAGATCCTGTTTTCTCTGGGACAAGGAGAAAAAGATGTTCCTGGATTTGCTTTTTGACCTAAGCTGAGGCCAAAGTCCAAGTGTCTGATTGTAACCTAATCTGTTTTGTGGAATGGGATATGGATTTTGGAGCACTCCTGACAGCAAATAAATGGTCACAGGATATTGTTATGATGATCTTGTGATTTTCAGTTCTTCCCTGATTTGAGGTATCACCTAGACAAGAGCTGTTGTCTGATCCCTTTTCACTCCCCGAATTCTATAGAAAGAATGAAAGGAATCAAGGCTGAAAGTCTTCCCTGCTGTTCTCAGCCTTTGTTTCCTTAATTTTTTTTAACCTAGAAACACTGGCATCCTTGGCTTTAGAAAAGGGCTGTGCTACAATAAAAATAATGCAAAGATATATTAAACTATTTATTTCCTAGGTGACATATGGTTACACAAAGGAAATTATTTACATAAATAAATAAATTATTTCATTAAATGAGTCAATAAATTGTTTTTGGGTCTTTGACAGAGTGGAGAAAATAGCTTTTCAGGGCATAAACTTGAGGAATTGTTTTTTTCTGTTGCAACTAAGGTGTTTGTTTTTTTTCAGAAAATGCTTTTAACATTTTATGTAAATTCTGTGTGTGCCAGTTGTGTGATTATTAAGACAGCTTTGTGTGATTTTTGGTTTACGTTGCAAACTGTATTTCCCTTGATATAGTTGAACTGAATGCATGGGGTATTGGTTGTGACCCATTTTGCCCAGTCAGATGATGATTAGGGCTTTCACAGCATTTGCATCACAGCAAGATGCTTGTGTCATATTGTACAGCTGAATATTGCAGGCAACATTAAAGATTAAAATAAGAAATGGGCTAAGCATGACACAGTAGCTGGAAGTAATGTTATAGATAACCAGCCTTGTCCTCATTGATTTGCATGCAGCAAGTGACAATGATTTGTTAATTTTCTCTTTGCAGCAGATAGCAAATGAACTGGTTGCCCTGTAGAAGCAGCAGCAACCTACACAAAAGCTATGTCTACAGAAAGAAATATCTCTAAAAAAGACAATTAAAAAAAAAAAAAAATCTCTTCCAAGAATCCCATGAGGGAATGTTCTTCTCAGTAACTCTTTGTTCACTGCTGCATGCTGCACTCACTGGCTGGAGGGGAAGTTTTGTTTTTTTATCAATGATAAATGGGGAGGGACATAATGTCATCAGATCGTGATGTCAGCCCAATGAATGAAATACTTGCTTATGTATTGCTTCAAGACCAAGAAAAGAGACACCATCTCAGTTTGGCTTCCTAAAATAAATTCTTTTGTTGATTAAGTCATCTTTTCCATATGTCATGAGTAATCCATTTAAATTGGGACTTAAATAACAAGAAGTCAAGAAACTAGTGGAATAGTGCACGTCTGCTCTCTTGCACGTCCTCTCAGAACTGCTAGTGGAACAGCCCTTTGCAGCTGCTGCTAATGGGCTCTGTGAGTTGAAGAGCTATCGCTGTATTCTGTTGTTCTCTCTCTAGCCCAATGTTCTGCTTTTGTCTGCAGAATTCTTTGTTGAAGCTACAAGCCCTGGAAACGGATCTGTGCTCTGCATTTTTGCCAACCCAGGAAGAAACTCCTCAGCTCTTGGCACCCAAGGATCCAACCCCTTCATCAGTCCAAACCAGTGTGCAAGCTGATGGGGCTAGTTGTGGAGGTGAGTGATCATACCATGGTGTGTTATTGTTTGCAATTATAAAAAAAGCCTTGTGACTTGCAGTTTAGTATCAGATTTGCAGTTCTCTGGGAAACAGTGCACAGCTAATGCAAAGCACCATTTCCTGATGCAAATGATGTGTAATGTTAAAAGGGATTATATCTAATAAAGGATGATAATTAATGGCTATAACTTTCTGTTTTTCTGAGAGGGACTCTTGCTTTTCAGACAGGTTTTAATAATCCTGATTTTTTTATTTTCAGTTTCAATCTGTTTTGTTGTTGTTGCTGTTCAAGTAAATTTATGCTCTTTACTTCCTATGTCTGTATTGTGTGAGATCACCTGCCATATCATGTAATTCTATTTTTGTCATTCTTTTTGTCAGAGCAATATCACTTCATTTCTCCTATTATTGATTTTAATTTAATGCATCAGCAGAGAGATAGTGAAGGTGAGTTTTACAGCATGTGGATTTTAAACATTCATGAACAAGTATTATTATCCGTCTGGACAAAATATGGTGTGATATCTCTCCCTCTTTCCTCAATATGGAAACCAGTCCTTGCAAATAAATAGCTCTAAGGCTCGGCACTATTTTTGTCAATTCATCGCTTGTAGTCACAGGGCTGGCAGAGTCGTGATGCTCAGTAGAAGAGGAATCACTGTTCATGAAAAATAGGTCAAAGGCAATATGACTAAAACATCTCACAGACAAGTGACATGAATACGCAAATACTTAAGTTGTTCACCATGTAATGTCTAAATTAAGGCAGATAGGTCAGTAATTCCTTTGCAATTGATGTTTTATGTCAGAATAAGGGCTGGGTTCAGAAGAAATTATTTCACAAGCAGTTTGGTCAGCATTTTCAGCAAGAAATAAAAGTAAGCTCTTTACCTAAAAAGAAATAAATCACAAATGACAGTGTTCTGCTTAAGAAATTCTAAAATTTATGGTCTACATTGCACAATTAAGGAAAAGATATGTAGAATCCAAATTATTATAATGATGAAGGAATGTAAAAAATGTTAAATATTCTGTGTTTTAGCTAAAAAATGGAATGCTTTATCCCAGCCAGACATATACCCTAATAGCACCTGATGCAGGTATGGAGCTTGCACTGGTGCTAGTCCCTTGGCATATCTCTGAGGCAGAGTCAGATCTCATATCTGTGCTGCATAGGCAGAGACATTTTGGAGCCCATCCAAAATCTGCACTGATTCTTTTCCTTTACGTCAGGGTGTGTTTTTCCTCTTTTCCAGTAGTTTGCCAAATTATTTTGTTCTGGTAGTTTCATAATTCTTTGCTAGGGTGGTTCATAATTGTTTCATTTGCTTATATTTTATGTTTTGACTGGATTTTCTTTTAATTCACACTGTTAGCTACCCCTGATTTCAATGCCCTCTCTAGCTCCTATTTGCCTGTCTCCTGCTACACAGGCAAATATTGGATGATGTAGCATTTCTCTCACGCAGTTCAGAGCATGTTCTGTCAGTCTAGCAATTCAAACTTGTGCTTTAGTTAAAGCTTGCCTATTTAATGGATTTTTTTATATATGCTCATTCTTGCTAACATTTGCTTAGTGGTTTGTGGGTTTTTGCCATTCTGCAGTCTAATTCTGTCTCTTAAATTACTAATGAAGTCTTCTGATACATTAAGTTTAGATACAGTTGTCACATGGGACTATTGGCTATTACAGCTTGAACATGGATGTAAGTCCAGAGATTTGTACCAGGCTAGGAACAGTTTTTAGAGTATGTGACATATGTACTACAAATCTAGTTATTAGTCTTTGCTTAGTGAATCAGGCAATAAAAAAAAAAAAAAAAAAAGTACAAATGTATTATTTAAAAAAAATAAACTTGATTGTGTAGTCTATTTAATTCCATTTGTTTCACATCCAAGGCAATAAAAATCAGTTTCTGCTTATTGACAATATTGTTTTTCAGAAGTAAAAAAATACTCCACCAAACCAAAACTATTAATTTTGAGGTCTTACAGGTTAAGGAAAGATTAGTTGCCAGAAGGAGACAACACTTGCAGAGCAACATTTTTTCCAGCCCTTATCACTGTATGTTGTCTGTGTACATAATTCCCTATGGCTAGTGAAATACTCTACCCTTTCTTCTCCCAGATGCCTTTCTGGATCTCTCTGTGGGAGGATTTTAATCATGGTTTAGAAGTTTTGGGTGTTGCTCTGGTATCTTGGAGAGATGAATTTGACCTACAGAGTATGAAGTACTTAGCGAAAGTTGCTAGGTTAGAATTAGTAATAAACTACATTGTCTCATTGTCAAAATGCTTAAAATAACTATAATTGGTGTTGCTGTTAGGGGAAATGAACTTACAGGTACAGAACTCAAGTGTAACTTTTTCATGACAGACTAAATTCTGATTATACAATATACAATAGGATTTTTTGTTGTCTGTAAAGCAAAACCAGTTGAACAGTGCCTGATAAAATGTTATTTTAGGCCAATCTAACTACTGTTTTTGAAATCGATAGTCACTTTCTATGAAGGGTGCCATTCAAATCTGGTTTGTCCCCACTGTCCCAGTGCAGTGATAGGGATCTATAGCTTCCGTATCTGTTGGAATGAGGTAAAATAAAATGTTCAGCAAAGATTCCATTAAAATTCTGAAAGAAATACCCTCTCTCCATGGGAATGTCATGGCCCATGTAAAAAAGAGAAGATGGGAAGAAAGCGAAGGTGAAACAGATTTTCTAAACCTGCCTGCTCTTCTGTGAGTAAATTCACATACAGTTGTTTTTCTGCACAGTTTTAGACTTCCAATGAATAAAAAGATTCTGTGAAATGTATTAGAATGCATGCTATATTGCAAATACAATACTGAATAGAAATGACATGCATGCTGCTTAGAATTAAAAAAAAGATAGATATGAATTTACAAGCTGTATATATATATGGTTTTAGAGGAAAATAACAATGTATCTGGTGTAAAATGTTATGTACCATGGAAACTGATGTAGGGGAATCTGAGATGGAGTACATTCTTTGATTTAACATATATTAACCCTTTTTTTGTGGGAAGAACTTTAATGAGAGTGTGGATTTTTCTCCCTAAAAGTATAATCTACTTTAAAGCACAATCATCTGATAGCAAAAGTATTGTCTGGACTAGTTTATCCCTACCCATTTAACTTCCTGAGAGTGAGGAAAGACTCTATGGTTCTTCCCATTAATGTAATCCAGTACAGAAAAGGGAAGATGAACTTTTGGAGGTGGGCTCTCTAATATGAGCATGATTTTTCATGTTACACATAAACAGAATCAGTGTGAAGAGGTCCACCAATTCCTACTTTTTCAGTCCAGAATAAATCATTCTGAATTCTAGTTTGACTGTCTCTATAAAACAAATTTTACCTTTTCAGACAACTGAGATGAGTTTTCTATTTGTAGCCTGAGACAATATTCACATAGTATCATAAGCATGACTTCTCCAAGTAGCAGTCACTGAACACTTGAGTGTTATTGGTTGTTGCTGCTATTTTCCTATGGGTATGTTACTTCAAAACTTAATAAAATTCTGCAGCATACTGCAAGCAGCACTGGAGGTTCTTATATTTGTGTATGTATAGATTTGTATTATCTAGGTAGCTAAATAACTTGTGAGTGACCCTTAGTCCGTATCAGTTTATGTTTTCTTTCTAGAGCCTGTGCCAGCCCACAGAGATTGGCAGAATGACATGGACAGAAGCCCACAAGAACACCACTCCCTAGGGACCAGTCCACTGCTGTATCACATTACAGATGGAAACAATCCTCTTTTGTCACCACGCTGCTCTATCTTTAGCCAAAGCCAGAGATTCAATCTAGACACAGAGTCTGCCCCATCTCCACCAAGTGCTCAACCTTTCATGATGTAAGAAAATATATTTTAAATAGTTTTTGTGCAATCCACAATCTTTGATTCTTTATGTTGTAGCATATTTTGACATGGTTAATTCACAATATCAGAAACAGGTTCTAGCTTTTTTCAGTCATAACACAGTACAATGTTGTACAGTACGATGTTGCTTGAAGTCTTTTTAATTATAATTAACAAGTTTTAAGTGTTAATTAGTAATTAGTCTGATGAGTGAACATAAGATAAAGAGCTATCAAGGTGCAATACTAAAAATTTCATCTGAGATGGAACTATAGCTGAAGTCATTCACTAGATACGAGAGTATCATAGAACATATGAATAGCACATATATGTGCTCTCCAGAAATCAAGCGGTGAGTTTTAGACAGAAACCAAACTTTCTTATAAGCTGATATACACAGCTGTCAACTGCATGGGACTAATAATCAGATCTATTAATTTGCAATTGTAAAAATACCAGAAACTAAACTGTCTTCAAAATGATAATGTTTATTTGAGGTAACAAAGAACTCCATGAACTTACTTTTACAAATAATGTCATTCAGTCTCCTGTTGCAGTTGCAAGATTTGTGAAGTAAGATATGGGTGTTACATATAAATTCTGGATCAGATTGTGTCCTACTGGATTAAACTTTTGAAAAATATTTTCAGATTAAAATTAATTAAAAAGAAAGTGAGAGAGTGAAAGATGCATGGTAAACCCATTAATATACCTTTGGGTACCTTTAAGCAAAAGCAATTATTTTATGCTTACTTTGTAAAACTAAACTCTCTATCCTGTGAAAGAATCTAGCTGCAAATTCTGAAAGTGCTAGGAAACCGTAAAGTGTGCCTGAAATAAGGCAGGGTCCATTAGAGCTGTTTCATTGATCCAGCTACTGTGCTTTTGGCTTTTGCAGGCCACGAAGTACTTGTAGATGTAACTGTGAAGAGTGCAAAGAACCACAAACAGTAGCACAACTTACAAAGCATCTTCAGAGTCTGAAGAGAAAAATTAGGAAGTATGAAGAAAAGTTTGAGCAAGAGAAAAAATACTTGGTAAGACAATAATTGAAAAGATAAATAATACAAGAGGCAGGCAAGAATACCAGTGTATTTAAACTGATGCAAACCAACAGGAGAAAGGGTATTTTTTTTGTAAAATGAAATAGGAAAATCATCAGTGTGGGAATATCTTTTTATCATCTTGCAGTGTATGCAGTAGTTCCGAGACAATTTATATTTTCTGTGGATTACCTCTGTTGCTACTTATTTATTTTGTAGAAGTCATTTGCTTCAAAACTGTTACTCTGCTGTGCATATTCCTTCATTCCATCATACTCCTGTAAACCTCCAAAGCACAGGGTACAACAGAAGCTGATAGTAGAAATTAGAGAAATAAAAACTGTATGTTGTTGATGGGGGGTTTATTGAGGTCAGTGGTGTGCTCGGTGCAATGTAGCTCATATCGAGCTAGTTTGTATAGTGTGAATCATGCAGCATAAACATATCAAAATATTTGTGATGCTAACACGTATACAACATGAAGGAGAGAAGTTTGTGATATTTCATCACTACATTAAAGTGAAAATTAAGCAAATTGTATATTACCTTGTAATCTTATCAGTGATTGCAAAATGAAATGCACATTTGTGAATTGAACCATGGTCATCATATACTCTTAGGAGTAAAATTTCATTCCTAGACAGTCATCACATTGTGACCTGAAAATAAATTATTTCAGAGTTTTAATTCTGCAAAACTGTTTTGACATTTTAAGTATCTGACTTGAAGATCCAGTGTAAGTTGATTTTAATTTGGAGGCAATTTCTAAATGCAAAGAAAGAAGGGATACACAAAGGTTTTGTTGTTTCTTGCTTTTGAAATCATTCTGTTGCACAGGATTCTTGTTTCATTAATTAAGCAGTTTAGTTGAATTTTTTTAAGTGCTTTTTCTCTATAGAATGCCCATCTAAAAGCGATAAGGGCTTATCCCTGCAAGTGACAGAGAGCTTTGATTACCATCCTGGAAATTACTTTGGAACTCAACTAACATTAGGTATTTGACCAGTCCTTTTGAAGTCACTGAGATTACTTATCCAATTAGTTTGGGACTTAAATGGGATTTTTTGAGGATCAGAGACAAAATACTCAGATCCATGTAGCACTATGACACAATGGGGCAAGATAAGTCACAATAAATCAGTATCATGATGAAAACAAATGTTCTGCATGACACTGTGGTTGGAACCATGGAACTATTTTTTAGCACGCATTGTGTGGATAGGTTTATATCTGTTTGACTGTAAAACCATAAATTTCTTCTGTTTTATTCTTGCTTTTTTCTTTACATTCAGCCTTCACATGGTGACAAAACTTCTAATCCTGAAGTTCTGAAATTGATGAATGATTTGGCCAAGGGTCGTAAGCAGCTCAAAGGTATATAACAGCATGGCATTTCACTTTATTGCTGAAGCTTTTAGAAGTATGAGTGTACTTGGAGTATTTTAGAGCTAGTTTTCTAACCCGTGTTCTGCTTATTTTCCACAGTGTGGAACAGAGTGGATAGCAATAAGTGTCCCAATGACAGCAAAGATATTAGATGATATGACTTGCCTTGATTCCTGAAAGCAAGGATTAAAGTGAGTCAGTTCAACCCTCAAGACAAAGCTAAAAAGGGGGAGGAGGAAAAAGATGTCATCTCACCCTCATCACTATAAAAATTCATGTAAAAGGCAATGTTATTCTGCATATTTTTATGAGTGTCTGAAATACAAAGCTAAAAGTGTCCTTATAATAGTACAAATGTAGGTGCAAGATATTTCTTTAGGACTGGAGTTACACAACTCTAAAGCTTCAGTTTTTTTGATGATAAAAACAGATAGTTCCCTAATATTAGATTTGGTCTTGAGGGTCAGGTTTTGTGCTTGACCATCTGCATACCAGTCTATTAACATCTGTGGTTGTATCACATGCTTGCCCTCAGGGATAACATAGCAAAGACTGATTTTTTTTGTGTGTTTGGTTGGTTGGTTGGGTTTTTTTCCCCATTATAAATGGATTCTCATTACTAATTAAATTGTAGGATTATCTTCCATCTCTATTTTGGGTATAGTTAAGAATGTAGGTGTAGTGCTTGTGATTATGGTAAATAAAGAATCAGAAACTCATTTTTCAGTAAATTTCTTCTGAAAAGTTTCCCCTTAAATACTATGTGTGATTATTAATTTTTTTCCCCTTGGGAAAAAAAAAAATATTTTTTCTCTTGTGTTACAAATTCAGGATGGGCAAATGAGAGGAAATGGACAAATTACATAGTTAACTTTCTGACTCTCTCTGACTCAACCATCACTTCAGCTAGCCAGAAGGTTTAGCTTTCATGGATCAGCCTCACTTTCACACCCAGAATGCCCTGATCCTATGAACACTCTTGGGTTTTAATGACACTGCTTTTAAGTGAATCAGGGTTCATGAGGTTCACCAGACAGGTGCAATTGAAATGGAATAACACTCAAGTGCTTGTAGGTACTTCTTCAAGCTGGGGAGGCTAGTCCCTCCTTCCTAGCTCTATGAGTTTACTAAAAATTACTGCTTTTCCCAACCGAGCTGGCCTATATTCTCAGGCTGTCACAGCTAAAAAATACATATTACTGTTTCTGCACAGATTGCAATAAATTTAACACATTTGGAGCTATCAATATCCTGCCTTGCCTAAGGTCTTCCACCAGCCAGGCATATGCTAGGAGCAAAGCCTGGTTTTATGGGAGCTAATTCCAACCATAATTCAATTTCCTTGTAGCTCAGTGCAGGTCCCTAGAGCTCCAGGGTCTTTGGCTTGGTGTCAAGCAAATATACTTACATACTTTATTGCATCCAGGCAGGCTGCTGACTGGGAAAGTAACTGTAACCTATATGTCTCCTTCTGGGTTGTTCAGATGCTCTTCCACCAAGAGAAGTCATTTAAGCAAAGTGACTGATTCTCCTTGTGAGAACCAGCTCAGCAACCTGGCTGGGATGACAATGTAGCCTCTGAAAGTGTGAGTTATGGTTTAAAATTGTGGCGTAGGTTATGCAGACCTAGAGTACAAGGCTCCAGCAGCCTGGCAGTGGGCATTGTGGGCTCTGTAGCACAGCTTAGCCTTTCCAGCCCCTCTTGGGGAGGGCTTTCATTCTCCTCCTCACTTGTGTAGCAGCACGGGTGGGCAGGCAAGCATAGCTATTGTGAGAATGGAGCAGGTGGTTGTGGAGACACTGCTTCTTGTCCAGGAAAGCATCTGTGAAGGAATGCATTATTAGACAACAATCCCCATAGCAGTCTTGGACATGTTCTTACTTGCCCAGATATCAAAACAACGAGAGTGCATGGGTTTAGTGAGGAGAAGGGTGAGAGAGAGAGCTCTGCTTCCCTATCACCCCAAAGCAAACCTCCCACAAATATTCTCAAGTGCTGTTTTTTCTTTTAAGCCCCTTTCTTAACCTCACTCACACTGAAATTTTGCACTGATTACTACCCAGACCCCACTTCTTAATGCAGTGCCTCTTCAGTCCTTACCTTTTATGTTAAAGATGGGCTTGGAGGAAAAAGAGAGATAAATATGTGCTAAAAGTTCCTTTGTCCTGGACACATCTCATCCCTTGACCACTGGATTTCCTTTTAACAGATAAAAAGATGTTGAAGTGAAGCAGAGTTACTGTCCTACACAACTGTGGTATGATAATAATTGTATACAAGAAGTAGGGACATTTTTTTTTCTTGTGGTGACAGAGGAAACTTATTTGAAATATTTCTAATCCATTTACTTGCCAAGTAATTTGCCTTTCAGACCTGAAACTCAGAATGTCAGAAGAACAAAATGGTACCTCTAGAGCATCCCAAAGAAATGATCGTTGTGAAAGCACTGGGACCACTAAAGAGGCTGGAACACAGGAGGCCACAAGCGTGGAACCAGCTCCCTCAGTAGAAGACACCATGGATAGTGTATTTAGACGATTAAAGGAGAAAAGACAACACTTTAACCTTCCTGAGACTATTAAGGTATTTAACAAGTACGGCTGTTTCTTGCAGAACTTTATAATCTGAAACAGATATTAACTAGTGTGTAGTGGTCTCAGGGCATGCTGTTGCGTGTGCATCCTGTGTCTTCTGGCACTGCAGCACATTTTGTCTCTAACAACATGGGAGCTCTAGTGCAGTTTTCTGAAGTGAGTTTTCTGTGAAAAGTTGCACAGAAAAAAGGTGTAGAAGGTTTTTTCTCAAATAATGTCAAGTGCTTTTTGCTCAGAGGTGCAGGTATAAAACTGTTTTCCAGGCCCTGCTGAAACCTGAGACAGTGTGGAGGAAGTGCATATTTCAGTGTACTGAAGATGGTGACAGTAAAAGCAATCCTATCCTGAGTCCAGAGAAACTGTCTGAAATGTACCTGAAGTTATTTTGACAGTAAAGGTCCCCCTCATCTGAGAAACAGTGAAAGCCTCTGCCATCCAATAACACTGCACTAAGATCACATGGACAGCACAACCATCCAGACTGCTTTGCTTTTCTGATCTGGTACATTTACTTGTGCTGATACTACCTCTGCTCTTCCATGTTCTCAATTACTCTTCTAAATGTATGAGCAATATTCCAAGAACATGCTTGCTTGGCTGAGCAATTCATATTTTCTTTTAGTAGATATTTTAAAATTTGCTGTACCTTCACACCACTGGCACATTATAGAGTCTGTCTAAAGCTGTTGTTTTGCAATACTTACTGTGCATAGAAATACTCCTTTTCTTTTTTTTTTAAACTTTTTGCTGTCAAATGATGTTGCTATTTCAGATGCTACACAGTCAAGCAAGGCAATAAATTCTATCCTCAAAGGTACCTAAAATCTAAATGTTACTGTTGACACTAACATTTATACTCTGGATGATGAACCAAAAAGGAAGGGGGGGGGGGGGGGGGGAAAAGACTAGTGAAGAAGAACTAAATGCTAAACTATGTGAAAACTAAGAAATTATTCTTGGTGGATTTCAGTAGCAGAAAGTACACAGCAGAGATTTTTTGTTTGGTTGGTTGTTTTGCTTCTATTCTTGATTCTTAAACAACTAGTTACTGTACAAAAACTGGAACTGTGCATAACGATGCCATGCTTCTGATATCTTGATCTCTGAATACATGACTGATTTTTTAATTGTTTCTATTTATAAACTACTGTTTTTAAAACCTGAAATGGAAAAAATGTTTCATAACCAGAACTCCTTCCTAAAAAAAACAATAGATGACAACAAAACCATGATGGTTCTATATTTAGTCCTAAAATCCCAACAGTGCAGACTGCACGATCATATTTTCAGTTCTTACATTTTCTTTTATTATTCAAGAAGTGAGATCAGATGACACCAAAAGAGATGTCAGCAAGGAAATCCTGTCCAGAAAAACTTTCTTATAAGGGTGTGCATCTCTGTCCCATTCATTTTTTGATTAGATGGACTTCTGATTTTCCAAGAAGGAACCTCCTAAATCTGTGCAATTCAAGGCTGGTTTGAAATATTCTCACAGAGAATTATGGAATGTAAACTAAATTATTGTACAAGTTAATATTTTCAAATATTTTTAAAAAGATTTCATTTATTTTCTTGTAAAGAGAACTTGTGTTGAAAGACCTGTTAGGAAAGTTGTTTGATAATAGGTATATGAAACTGCTATGGAACAGAGGCTTCCAAAGGAATAATATGAAATTAAATTGATGTATTTAAAAATTATATATCTTAGTTGGTCCTTAAGTATAACATTAAAAATAATTGGGTTTTGATTATGAGTCGTCCTGAACTTTGAGGGGAGAATGAGGTTTAGACCATTGATGATGTGAAATGATTCAAGGATATCTGCTGGTTACAGTGAAGATCACAGAATCACAGAATGTTAGGGGTTTGAAGGGCCCTTGAAATATCATCTAGTCCAATGCCCCTGCTATAGCAGGACCACCTAGAGCAGGTCACATACAAATGTGTCAAGGTGGGTTTTGAATGTCTCCAAAGAAGGAGACTCCACAACCTCCCTTGGCACCCTGTTCCAGTGTTCTGTCACCTTCACCATGAAAGTGTTTCTCCTTACATTTAACATGGAACTTCCTATGTTGCAGCTTGTATCCATTGTCCCTTATCCTATCATTGGACATAACAGAGAAGAGCCTGGTTCCATCCTCCTGACACTTGGCTTTTACATATTTATAAACATTAATGAAGTCACCCATCAGTGTCCTCTTCTCCAAGCTAAAGAGACCTAGCTCCCTCAGCCTTTCATCATAAGGGAGATGCTCCACTCCCTGAATCTTCTCTTTGTGGCTCTGTGCTGGATTCTCTCAAGCAGTTCCCTGTCCTTCTTGAACTGAGGGTCCCAGAACTGGACACAATATTCCAGATGTGTCCTCACGAGGGCAGAGTATAGGGGGAGGAGAACCTCTCTCGACCTACCAACTACATCCCTTCTAATACACCCCAGGATGCCACTGGCCTTCTTGGCCACAAGGTCATATTGCTGGCTCATGGTCATCCTGCTGTCCACCTGAACCCCCAGGTCCTTTTCCCCCATGCTACTCTCTTAACAAGTCAGTGCCCAACCTATACTGGTACATGGGGTTGTTCTTTCCCAGATGCAAGACTCTACACTTGCCCATGTTGTGTTTCATTAAATTTCTCCCTGCCCAACTCTCCAGCCTGTCCAGGTCTCACTGAATGGCAGCACAGCCTGCTGGTGTGTCAGCCACTCCTCCCAGTTTTGTGTCATCAGAAAACTTTCTGCCAGTGCACTCTGTTCCCTTATCCAGGTCATTTATGAATATATTGAATAGCACAGGTCGCAGTACAGACCTTTGAGGGACTCCGCTAGATACAGGCCACCAACTAGACTCTTCCCCATTGACCATGACTCTCTGACTTCTATCCTTTAACCAGTTCACAATCCACCTCACTACCCAATCATCCTGATCACACTTCCTCGGTTTAGCTGTGAGGATGATGTGGGGGGCGGTGTCAGATGCTTTGCTGAAATCAAGATAAACCACATCCACTGCTCTACCATCATCTATCCACCTGGTTATGTCTTCATAAAAAGCTGGTTGGTCAAACATGACTTCCCCTTGGTAAAACCTTGTTGACTGCTCCTAATGACCCTCTTATCCTTGACATGTTTAGAGAAAAGATCATGGCTTTATTTCAGCTACATGGAACTTTCATGTTATGGTAGATATTTTCTTATGTGCAACATTTTATTTTGTATGTAACATTTAGATCCTGTAACAGAATCTGAGCTTGATTATAGGTAAACTAATAGCAGATAAATGTTTGTTTTTTCCCAAGAGTATTTATTTTGTGTAAGGATAGTGTTTCTATAAAAGCCTGCTGAGTTCTCATATGAAATTCAACTAAGTCTCTAAGACCTTGCTGAAACACAAATGAGAAAATGCATGTACTTAAAGAGAGGTGCAAATTAAAACCCTGAAGCACTCAGGGTGTCTAAAGAGACAAACCACAAGATCTGAATATAAAATAGAAGAATGTGGTTTTAAGTACAAAACACCACTCCTGAAAAAAAACCCAGTGAGTAAAGGTATTGAATGAGAAGATGTAGAGAAAATTTGGATTGGCCTGTAAGTTATTCAGTAACACCAAAAGGGATATCCACTTGTTACTAGTTGTGTCACTAGATCCTTGTGCTGAAAGCCAGTCATTTATTTAACAGTTCACCTCAGTTTTATGCAGAAGGCTTTGAGGGGAAAAAAAAAAAAAAAAGACCATGAATGTAGGAGTTCAGGAGTAAAAAGGCAACGAGACCTAATTTGAATCATATTACTGAAAAAAACACCAAATCCCCAAAATCCAAAGCCAAAACACAGCTCCTGACTTCTAAGCCAATCCCAATGTTTAAAAGCTGGGGGTGTAATTTCTGCCAAGGAGAAGCAGCAGCCCTGTGGTGCTCAGCTGTGGGTCACCAGCAAACACAACCTTACACAGTGAGGTTAGTCAGACTTAGCCTGATACTCAGCTGAAGTAAACTGGCATTGTTCTGTGGGTGTGTCATGTCACTGCTTGCCTTCCTTTAAAATGTTTCTTTCTATTTCTGTGTTACATGCTGATTTGTAATGAGCCACCACACATCCCCAAGTGAGAGACTTGGTTGGCCCTGGGAACCCTGCCTCAGTGCATGTACTGCATGGAAACAAAGTGCTGCCTCTGAGAGAGCCCTCAGCCAGGCCCACTCCTTGCTGTCCTCAGAGTTTGTATCCTCTATCTGGAAAAACAACAGCAAACTTAAAACACAGAAGCATTCAGGGAACTGGCTAGTGAGAAAGACAACTGTAAACAAAGTTTTGTGTGCCTTTTCCCCAGGTTATGAAAACCAAACTGCTACCTTAACTTTACGTGTAGTTTCCTTTTTCTTTCTTGATATGCAACAAATAACTTTTGCCTTATGTTTAATGGACATTTGCACTCTGTCTCCCAAGGCTTTTTCAGGCTGGTTCCCTTTATGCATCTGTCTTCTGATTATTGACCTGCTTCAATTAACCTTTTTCTTGGCTATGAAGCAGTGTTTTTTATTTAATTAGCATTGAATTTCATGCTACTTCATGCAGCCAACAGTGATAATTGTCTCAGACAATTCTGTAGTTAGTGATTCCACCTGCCTTCTCTGATTTTGAAACAATCAACCATTTCAAACTCAGCTGAACACAAACCTGTCTTGAGATTGCTAATAAAGTGAGCTAATGAAATAGGATCAAACGCTACATTCTCTTGAGATTGCTTCTCATGTGTAAAGTCAGTATTAATGATCACCCCCAGTTTACTCCTAACCATTAAGTTGTTTCAGGATTAATAGTTTTTGAAAGAATGAACTTTGTATTAATTGCAGAACTAGCAATAAATAAACAAATTAGCTACTTTATAATATTCTTAACATTCTAGTTAGCGTCTCTTCTCAATGTAAATGACAGATAATTCATGCAGACCTTTAAGGCTAATCACCTTTTAAGGTGACTAGTAGTTCTGCACTGATTATGCATTTGGCAGCAAGCAAAAAAGGTTTTGTTCCTGCTGAAGTTAACAGCAAGGCACAAATTTGATATTAGAAGAACATTACTTTGTCAGGGCTGGATGTAAAAATACTTCTCCAACTTGTCACTAAAAAACCTAATCATATACTTTCTGCAGAAAGGCACCGTCCCACAACCCCTTCAAACTCCATCATTCTTCACATTCCTTCATTGCGGTGTTTGAGCTCAACTCCAAACAGTTGGCCCTAATTCATATAGACCTGTTGTGATCTGGCAGTGACTGTGGAAAATTAGCTTCATGTGCTCCTTGCTGTTCTGACCTAGATGGAAATATGCAAGTGTCAGAAGCAGATCTTGGGAAGAGGGAGAAAGGGAGAGGAGGAAAGAAATACCAGTTAAATTGTGTGCTCCCTGCAGAAGCCACCCATACATACACTGGTATATCACCAACATGGAGAAATCACATAATGGAAAAATCAATATTCTTTGTGGTACAAGTGATTCATTTTATGATTTTTGAGCAGAAATAAACTGCTGTTGTTTGTTTAGTCCAGTGGAGCAAGAACTGTGACTAAGGAAGAAAGCCCACCTCCCTTCCTACTGTTCCTAAATGGTGGGACTTTATGCACCTTCCCCACAACATTTCTACAGACACATGCTGTCCAGCTGTCATGTCCTGATGGCTGACCAGGTTAGTCTTCCATTTCATTTTAGGGATACCATCTTTTACTAGTATGCTCAGCATTTATGGGGTGTTCACCATAGTATTACTGGATATTTAAGGATTTCATTGTGAATCTACTATTCCACTCCATAAATGGGTTGTGTTTGCATAGCTGAGGCTTTCTGTTCTTCATCCCTTACTAGCCAAGGCAAATCTGTTTCTCTTTCTTGATGAATAACTAAAAAGTTGAGGAATGTTCTTTCTGTAATTTTGCAAGTTTCTGAGTATTTGTCTAGAATGGTTGTTGTCATTTGTTACAACTAAATCTTACTTTATATATAATGGAGAATGCTATCTATGACTTCTGAACTGACCTGGCAAATAGAAGTTAATAACATACAGATCTCATTAATTGATTTCTCCCTAGGGTGAATAGGCAATATATTTATTTAGTTTTTCAGTTATAACAAGTTTTCACAAATGTTACCTTAACATTGGAAAATGTTCTAGGAAAGCACTGCACTGATATCTGTGGGACCTCAACGCCAACACATTCTATTCAAATGCTGCAGTCATCTTCTGTGAGCCTGCCTTTCCAAAACCAAACTGATGGGATACCTCATGTACATATAATTTGACTATGATATGCAAGCAAAACCTCCTGCTTGCTTAGGCTTTCTGTCAACCAGTATTCACAGAAAAGTTTTTCTGATGCAGGCTCTGATCAAGCAACACACAAAGATTCTTGCCTTACTGACTACAACCACAGTTTGTACCCTTGGAAAATTCCCAGATGATGATGCAGTATCTTTATAGCTCTCAAGCAGCTTTGCATTAGGCCTTGAGAGGGTAATGTATACTTGGATTCACTTAAAACTTCAGTCATGTAAATTTAGAGTCTGTTCATGTTATGTTAATGCCAAGACCCCACTGACCTCAGTGCGGGCAGAAACAGAATTCATGATTAATGTTTATCTGGGGAAAACAGATTATTAAACAGATACGTACCCTTGTCATGAAATCCTGACTCATGTTATAAATAACTTTTTTAAATAGGATATGACAAAAAAGCAAATGGCTTTGGAAAAAATCAATCTTCAGAAATGTCTACTATATTTTGAGAGTATTCATGGACAACCTGTAAGTATATCACCAAAAGATAGGTAAATTAAAAATTATCTAACTTCTTTAACATTTTTTTTTTGTCCAATATATTAAATATATTTAGATGAATTTTACATGATTAACATGATTTTAGTTATTTCAAACTAATCTTCAGGTATAAAAGTTATTACCTTTTATATTTTATAATATAAAATTATTTTATATTTTATAAAATAAAATAAAAATGCAAGTTTCTATTGGCTCTGTATGTCTCTTCATGATTGGTAGCTGCAAGTATTGATAAAAATGGAGGATTATACATCCACAGCAGAACTGTCTCATGCCTCCTGTAGCTCTGCTATAACGTATGAAAGGTTAGAATCCTTAGCAGCCAAGAAAGGTTTATAGGGTGCCATCTGAGACATGAACTGCAAAAACAGCATGACCTGTCACCTCTGTTTTCCTTTACTTCACAGCAGCACTTAAAAATATTAATTAAAATTATTTCAAGAGACTTCATTGCTGAATGAAGGTACAACCCAAAAAATTGCCAACACTGGTGAGATGATGATTTGAAAATTTGTGTATACACAACTAAGGAATTCTTGTTAGATGTCTGTGTCTATATTCTTATGACTGTCTCTGTTTCTTTCTGGTTTTTGTTCATAATTGTTGTGGTAGAGAAAAAGGGGAGTGGCACCAGAATGTGTCCAAAAATAGGTAGATGTTAACATTACTATGCTCTGAATCTGCTCTCTCTGCATCCTGAATAAAACCTTTTCATTTTACATGTTGTTCATGCTTGGAATGAGAGCTAAGGGATGGAGAGAATATAAAGGAAGGATATGAAAAAATTGTATTTCCTAAGAAGTAGAACAAATGAGAAATTGAATTATTAGTGCTATATAGAAGTAAAAAGATTCATTGATAGAAAAGAGAATGCTTTGCAGCATAGGGTTCAGAGAGAGTGTTTCTTCTTAAGGTTGAAGCAGCTCTATAACCAGCTAAGAGGATGCTAACTTCATAACGGAAGAGGTGATCAGTGGTACTGAGCTGCCAGGAGGGAGTCCTAGGTCTGCCAAAGAGCTCTGACTTAAGGTCATAGAAACCTCAGGGACAATCAATTTAAATTAGGGAAATTTTTACATCTCTTTTTCATGTTGAAAATAAACAAGGAATCTAGAGATGCTCCACACAGAGTGACGTGCTTAAATAGTCACATCTCTTAGAGAAGAAATTTTTATTGTTGTATCTATACAATGTATTTTCCTGAGGGAAAGAGGTGAAGACTCTGCATGCATCCTGGCTGGAGGGTGAGGCCAATGAGGCCCAAACTCAGTGACAAGCATAGGCCCTGAGACCAGTTCAGAGCAGGAGTGGCCCAGGGAAGATTGATCTGCTGGGAACACTCAACAGTTTGTAAAAGCCAGGGAGTAATCACTTGGAGAAGACAAATCTGTGACTGCTCAGGAACAGGCACTCTGGTGACATTATCTAACAAAAGAGATACATCTCTGCTGTCAAAGAGGTGTCCCAGAGCAGATAAGGGATTTTCACAAAACTTAAACATTGATTGCGGAAGCCTCAAGATTCCCTACATTAGATATTTGATCTAGCAACTCATGGCATGCCTTGCCATTTAATGAATATCACACCATAGCACTATCAAAAAGTTTAAGTGAACAGAGTGTACTGGGATTCCAAGAAACTAATTAGAATTTTAGCCTATTATGTGAAAAATTTGGTGGTTTGCTGTGGGTTTTGCTTTTTGGTTTTTGTTTTCTTTCTCTTTAAGCAAACTGCAAAATTCAAACCTAGACAATGTCACAGTTATTGTAGAAGCCTCCTTTGGGAGTACAAAAAGAGAATCCATAAGAAAAAATTGCCAAGTTGCTGTTCATTCAAAGTATTGTGACTATGGCAGCCTTGAAAGACAGCGGCAAGCCCTGGTGATGACGTTTGCCCTGCTGACATATAGTACAGATGAGCTTATTTACCTGAGCAAAGTCAAACAGAGAGGGCAATGACTAGACTTGAACCAGAAAATGGTCTATTCTGGCTTGTTTGGCATTTCCTGGGGCTCTTATGTGTTGC
This sequence comes from Todiramphus chloris collaris, assembly GCA_025345505.1. Taxonomy (NCBI): domain Eukaryota; kingdom Metazoa; phylum Chordata; class Aves; order Coraciiformes; family Alcedinidae; genus Todiramphus; species Todiramphus chloris. The sequence continues at coordinate 14,392,320 of JANVCC010000057.1, forward strand.
AATCCAATGGAACATGGAGACTGGGGAGGAGAAGAAAACTAGCTGGGATTGGCAAACCCTGACACTGCAGTGTTGCATGCCTCTAAAAATAGTCCTTAACTACTCAATCAGCCAAACATACGCGGTGTCATCAATCCGTGTTTGCCTGCTGTCATAATTCTGCTGACCAGGCATTTGTTTCTGAGCAACTCTAGACTACTGTCCATACTGTCAGCCAGCCTGTATCTCTTCAAACCTGCCCTGTGTTCACACAGCTGAGCCTGTGTAGCTGGGTTTCAATGCAGTAGTACAGCTGCAGCACTGAAGACAGTGAAACTATTACCCAGTGGGTGCTCATAGGCATGTGAGCTGAGGTAGCAGAGGCTGATGGTGGTCTAGTTTGCAAATGGCTCTGTTATGACACTTAATTACTGATGAACATTTTGGTTTTCTGGTTTGGGGTTTTGTTTTTTGGTTTTTTTTTTTTTCTTGTGGGATTTACTCTTTTTTGCCTTAATATAGTAAGTTGGGCTACTGCACAGCTAGTTTCCATAAGGTTTATTTTCGTATTTACAAATATTTGTGGCTGAATCAGGCTCTTAATAGGTCAGATGACCTAAAATAATATTCTTCTCCAAATCAATGCTCCTAGTGCTCATAAGACAGCAAGAGCAAACTAAATGAACAGCCAATTAATCTCAATCACGGAAGGCAGATCCAGCAAGGGATGAACACACAGCAGTTCTTCACAGGGCCAGCTGCTCACTCATTCACCCTTTACAGCTGTATTCTGCCACTGGGACACTCAATATATTGTCCCAGGCAGATGGTGATGTTACCATGGCTAGCCTCTTGCCATTATTATGGTTAAGTTACATACCAACACAATGCACAGTAGCGGCATATCTTAATTCTTACAATTGTATTATCATCTCTAGAGACAGAACAGTTCACCCTCTGCCTGGGCAATATGGCTCAAGGAATTGAGGAATCCATATTGGGTATTTTCCACTAGAAAACAGACTGCCATTTTCCTTTTTAGACAGTATATGGATTCAACTACAGTTTCCATGGAATATCTATGGAAGCAAAACAAACATCAGGTCCTACCATTCTAATAACCTTTCTCAGCTTTACAGGGCAAAAGAGAATTTTGTTATTTATTTCTTTTTTAAAATATTTTATTCTGGAGGAGTATATTTTGTTATGATTTCTCTTTAGGCAACTAAGCAAGAAAAGAGTCTCATGAAACCTCTTTATGACAGATACAGAATTATCAAGAAAATTCTCGCAACTCCATCTTTGATCACAACAATTGTAAGTTGGAAAGAATTCATGTCCATTGTCAAGAAAACACACTAAATGTAGTGTTTCATTTGTACCTGTATGTCAGTTTGTCAGCAATAGAACTACTGATATTTGAAGAATCTCATCATTGGTTAATACAAGGTGTTGATATTTCAAATAGAGCAAATGCTCTGTAAAATTCAACTTCTAGGGATGCCAGAGGTTGCAAAGTATGGCAGCAGCTTCTGAGGCTAGCACTTCAAATGACTGGGTAAGAGATCAAAGGCTGGCATTAGTTTTCTATTATCACTAACATATGCAACACAGAATGAAATCTCTCTCTTCCCATAAAATACTGTACTGTCACTGTATCTATCTTTTGTGTTTGACTGACAATGCTTGTGGAATCTGGATATCCAGAAGTGATGTCTCTATCAAAAATACCAATCTAATAGTTGAAGTTGGGTTGATTTTAAACATTATGAACTATTGTCTTGTTACATGACAGTGGAGTTTCAGATTTCTTTGAAAAATGCCAGTGTAAATCTTTGTAAACATGCACACAGAAAGTTTATTTTAAAATTTTTCCTTAGTTCCTGTCACGGTTTAGGGTCAGGGCAGCCCCTTAAACCTATAACAGATGCTCTCTGTTAACTCCCCTCCCTCCCCAGAGGGGAAGAGAAAGGGAATAAGGGAGAGAGACTTAGCAATTAGAAAAGGAAACTAGAACAGTTTTCATTAAAAGGAAAATAATAATTATAAAAATGGAATATATACAAATATATACAAAACCAGTATCGAACCCAACCCCCCTGATGGTAATTACATCACTGTCACCACTGATGTTGTGCAGGCACCGGGGGAGTCCCAGACTGGGCCCCGCAGCAGACGGGAGCTGTGTTCAGGAGCTGGATTCTGGTACCGGGTTGAGGAACACACAGACTGGATTGAAGGCAGAATGGACAGAGTCCTCCTTGGGTGCTCCGAGGAAGGAACCAAAAGAGGACCCGAGCCAAGCCAAGCAAAAGCTGGCAAAGCAGTCCAGGAGGGGAGAGAAGAGCCCAGAGACCCTTTGGGTCCCTCAGCTCTAGACCAAATATAGCGTATATGGGCTGGAATACCTCGCTGGTCAGTTTAGAGTCACCCGTCCTGTCCGCTCCTCCTTGCAGGTGCGGCCTTTCACCTTCTGCACCCCCCAATGTGGTACACAGGACCCAGCAGTGGCCTTGGTCTGCACACCAATCCTTGGTAGTAACTCTAAACATGAGGTGTTATCACTGCTAGAAGCAGACACTGCCTGTGAGAACAGGCTGCTAACTTCAGAAAGTGCAGTTAATTAGAAGAACCGAGCTGAAAAGTAAAATTACTGAACAGAATTAGTTCTGTTCTCACTCAAACCAGGACAGTTCCCTTCTGTTACTTCTTAGGAGCTTTGCTCCATGAAGTTTTTATGTTTAAGCCTTAGTTCCAAAAGCTCAACTTTTCTTCTGAGGATGAAGGAACATGAGGAAGACAGAGATATCGCTCTATTTTGGTAGTTAACATTTGTAGCCATAAAAGTGTGGAATCTCTACCTCCAACTCTTTTTACGGTCAGTATTTCTGGACATAATAAACATAGCAGATGGTATATAAGAGGCATACAAGTTCCAGCAAGACTGCACTGCTTACATAAACAGAGAATGTTCTTTAAATCTTTGCTACTTATAAAGGCTTTTAAGTAAACAGAAGTAAATTGCTGGCTGGAGATACTCAGAAGCAGGGTCAGCTTCTGTCCTTGTTAGTCACAGTGGACAACACACTAACTCAGTGAGCCCCATGACAGCTCTCATGAACAATCTTTGGTAGAACTGGGTAAAACTTTCAATATGTGTAATCTATTTCCATGAATATATCCAGGCATTTAGATCCTAATGCTGTATTGTTAGTATTATAATGTAAACAACTAATTTCATAATGCTTTACTTTTTACAAGCAGGAGGAGGAAGACTCAGACGAAGACCATTTTCAAAGCAGCCATGAATTATCATCCGGTCCAATATCTTGCCTCCCTGTTGATGAGCACCTGTATTACTCTCAGGAGGACAGTGAGCCTGCCTATGTTTCACCTCTGGATGAAAAGAAAGTTTTCAGGCAAACAGCCCTGTCTATGTCCAATTTACATGAGGCAACAATGTAAGTTCTGTCTTTTTTTTTCTTTTGACTTTGTAAATGAAACACAATCCATACTTATTGCATGGGAATATTCTATACCTAATCTAAGAAGTGATTCAATGTTTTCTTGTGGGAGAAAAGAGGCAGAGGATAGTTGTTTGGGTAGCATACTTGTGGTTTGGGCTATCTGTTCAAACAACTTTGTGTTCAAATTCATGAAGAGAAAGGTGAAGGAATGTAAGCAGGTAGGAGAAATAACATATACAGAGTGGTAGATAAAACATAATGGCATGGTAAAGATATGCAGACCTACCTATAATTGCTACAAAATTTTTAGCTATCTAATTCTGTTCTTACAAAGCAGTCATAAAGCACAGTTTGGCCAAGCAGGATAGTCTTCTCCTGTGTGTGTACTGGGATTGACGTTGTGAGTGATGTAAAAAAGACAGACATGATGTAAAAAAGACAGACATGATGTAAAAAAGACAGACATGAAGCACATGAAGAGCAACAGGTGAGATGAATGAAGTATTCCACAACACACAGTCATATTGGAGGCCATTGATTACATGTCAAATCAATTTCTTCTATGCATAAGAATAGTTATTAGTGTCTGGATGCCCAGAAAACTTAACACCATCTTCCTGCCCTCCACTGTAAAACCAAACTAAAGCCCTTCTTCTTATTTGTAGTTAAGAATTTCGGATTGCATGAGACAACAAATCTCAAGATGCAGCTGGGCTGTTATTAATCGGCTCTGAAGCTTTTTGAAGAACATGCCTTCCATGAAAAGATGTGTCCTCATAGATTATGGGATGGTATCTTGTGTTTTGATTAGGAGCTCTTAGATGCATAAATGAAGCTGACTAGGCTCTGTAAAAATCAAGAGTAAAGAAAGATGTCTTGGTTTTTTATGTACCTGAACTATGTGTACAACAGTTTGCTCACAAATCCCGTGAAGGTATTTCTATGTGTTTTGTTATTATGGGAAAAAAGAAACCTAACTGCATGTCATAACTGATTTCTTCTTCTACTTAAAAAACTTGTTCTCCAACTATCAGCTGTAACAGCCTCCAAAAATGTTGATTCTTGGTACCACTAGCATTTCCACTGCATCTCAGTAATGTTTGGTAACAGCTGCTTTTAGGAGTACGGCTTGGATGTTGACTTTTTTAGTTCAGTTACAGAGATGAAAAGCATTTCCGGTGAGATGCTGAGCCCTGTCAACTGCATAAATTCCACACATAATTAAGACCAGTAGCAAGACTCAATCCTGAAAAATTTTCTTCCCATGCTGTCCAGAGTCCCTGCCTTCACTTTATTAGAAGGATGAGAATAACAGTAGAAGGGAAGGAGCACAGTTGTTTATCACATGTGGTGGTACAGCCAGTTATATCCATTGCTGGATGGATGTAGTGGAAAGTTTTGAGACACTGAGAGCAGTGCCTGCTGTGGCCCATAGCAGCAAGCTGTTTATTATCCAAAGTCACAGCCTTTACAACAGTTCTAAGTACATGGGAGTTTCATGTTCTTGACTCTGTTTTACAGGCCCGTTCTGCTTGAACATCTCAGAGAAACAAGAGCAGACAAGAAAAGACTTCACAAAGCTCTGAGAGAGTTTGAGGAAGAGTTCCATAAACAGACAGGAAGGTAAATAACCAACTCAACTAAAGCCTTCACTTTCTTCCCTTTGGGCTCCTTTGCAGATGTGTTTGTTTCTGCTAAGGTGAGCAGGCCAAAGAAGCTGCAGCTATAGACTGGGAAGATACCATGGAGGTGCCTGTGGATATGTCCATCTCCCTGCTTAGTTCCTCCAGGATGTAGGCATGCCTGAAGACGGTCTGGATGTGGGGATCTTCCAGGACATGTCTACAATGGGTATAAATGCTGACCTGAAGGGAGGGTGATAAAGAGTCTTTCTAAGGATGTCGATCTGCAGAGATTACACTTTGGCATTTGGGCCATTTTTAACAGGCCAGAATTAAAACCAGAAGCTACTGTTTCTTTCACCCATAGATAAATACTGACTACTTTTCACTCTTTTGTTTATCCTCCTCCCTTCATCTAGCAAACTTGTTTGATGACAACCACAGAGGACATGGGCATGTAATATTCTGATAACAGTTTTCAAAGTACTATGTAACAACTTCTCTGCATGTTTAATGATGATGTAGTTATGCCTGCACAGCTGACAGGAAAGAAAATTACCTGTTATATGAAAATCTATTATTTTAAATACTATTATTTAATTTCTGTCTAGTAGACCTTTTTGGATCTGTCAAATTATCTTTAGTCACCTATGGTTATGAAAAATAAAATCCAACCCAATCCTCATTAGTTGTTGCAGAATTAATTTAAAAGACTGGTTTTCCTCTTATGCATAAAAGTGATGGCACTTTTATTTGCTTTTCATAGGAGTCCTCAAAAAGAAGATCGGGTGCCAATGGCTGAGGAATATTCTGAATACAAGCACACAAAAGCCAAAATCAGGCTCTTAGAGGTTCTCATCAGTAAGCATGATGTTTCCAAAACAATTTGAAGTGAATGCAGTGCTGTGGTATTGTTCGCTATCAAAAAAACCCAAGCAAACAGGTAACGAAAAAGAGGATGTAATATTACAGGTCTTGGTCTGATGTACAATTATTTGACACACTGAGATTTTTAATGCACTTTACTAATTACACTAGATGGGATGAGAGAGGACATGCAAGAATATTAAGCATGGGTGAGTAGACTATAGTATATATTTTTTCCTTTTGAAAAAGCCTTGACGTGCACTGTGAGGTGTTAGAAATTACAAGGACACTGAATTATTGTAGAGTCTCATTTTGATCCTCTCTTAGTTTTCAAAAGTGTAACGAAATTGCTCTCCAGGTTCTTAGTACATCTTAGTACATGAAAATATACCACATATTTCTTTCCAGAATTAACATGCTCTTTTAATTAACTGTTAAAGTGGGTTTTCAATGTGCTGATTCACCAGATTAAACAAAACATGAGATTAAAACAAATGAAAGAAAAACTTATGAACGTACACTATAATTCAAGACACAGTTGCCATTCAATACCAGTAGCTTCAAAGACAGGTGCACACGAAGAACCAGTGCCAGGATTTGGTCTAAAATTCTGGGAATAAGGTGATGCTGCCTATGCAAACAACAGAAGGATGGAACATGACTGCCAAATACAGCTATTGCTTTGGTTTATTTTCAAATAAGAGGAAGTGTTTGGCAAAACGATATAGATACAGTTCACTGGGAAGAGATCAAACAAATGTACTGGCTGCTCTCCTTTCCACCATGGTTCACAGTACCTGGCTCACAGTACTTAAAATTCAGAAAATAGATCAACTACATACTAATTTTTATTTCCGCATTAAACTTTGCACTTTATTTTGCCTGATGCTAGAACATCTGCTTTTCTAACTACCAAAGCTGGTTTAGACGCATGCACTTTGTAAAATGTTGAAGTATTTCTTGTGTTATAAATTGCCACATATATATATTAAATCAAGACTAGATTATTGCAGTATGTTAAGATATTTTGGATAGATAAAGTACATAGTATATAACTGAGTGTCACAGAATCTGAAGAGGAATGCTAGACTTCTTGTTTACTAAAAATAAGACGATAAAGATATTTTTCCATTGGAATTATGCATCTTTCTTAACTTTCAGAGCACCACACTTTGTAATATTAATGATTTTTTTTTCACTATTTCTGACAGACCATTTGTGTGAAAGGTGGATTATTAACAGAGGATTAGCAGTGTGTTTTGTACTAGAAATGAAAAGCAGGGATTCTGGGCAGTACCTAGCCCAGACATAAAGCAAGGAAAAAAAAAAAAAAAAAAAAGATAGGGGGGAGGTCTTGAATGAGTTGAATCATGATTAGTGTTTTGCTTTAACTGTCATTTTGTACTGAGCGTGTGGTATAAGCAACCTGTTTTCTATCTTGGTAAGAAAATTTACATTTTGTAAAGTCTATTATGTACAAACCATATTTGTATTTCTATTGTGTGTAATCTCGGCATGATTTTGAAGATGTACACATTTTCAAGTAGTTTGGAGGAAAAAGTATGAACACTAAAAACCAATTTTTTTATTTCTCAGAGGTTTGTTGTTTCAGTATACTGACTTAATTTATAACTTTTATGAATCAGAAATGGTCTCCTTTGTAAACCTGTTTTAATTAAAGTCATCTAGAGCAACAGGAACAGATACAGAGCTATTTGAAGTTTACAAACGACATCTTTGATAAGGGATAATGATTTAAAGACATATGTATACAATTGATATTAAAATGTAATCTATATATTCTATATGATTGTATAATATTTTATACAACAGTACAAATAAAATATTTTTCTATTATATTTATTATGTCAAGACACAGCTTCTGGTTTCAGTTAGCTAATATAAATAACATAAATAACACTGTCAAACAACACGTTGGAATTGCTGACATTTCTAGCCTCTGAAATTTAAATCATGCTGCAATTACAACCTTTCATGCTGTTTGGAGTTACCCCTGTATTTGTTCAGTAGTTAAAATGAATGCATATTTAAACACCATTTATAAGCCATTATTTTTATTTTGCTAAAGCAGTTTATATAGGATTTTGTTACTTTTGGCAAGAAACAGAAAACAATTTTTGCAGCATCTAGGTATAAATGGTTGCCAGAAAGAAATCCAGGACTTCTAATCATTTAAAGCATTGAGGGAACAGAAGGGAAAGAGGGAGAGAAGAAATACTAAAACCACTATTGGATATTTTGAAGACTCATGTTTGCTTTTGGTGACAGCGGCATGTGCATGCTTCTGACAATAATGTATGACTATGGAAATGGGCAACAGAGATTTGAAGGCTCCTAAGTAATGAGGGAAGTTTTAACGTCCAACACTGATATTGCAGGTCTTGCAGCTGGGATCTTTCTTTGCATTTGCAGTAGACAAGCTCATTAGTTGATGACCAGTAATTTCTGCAACTGTGCCAAGGGAGAGATCTACAGGATCAGTGTAAATGACTTCCAGTATAACATCCTGGGCATGATGGTAAACCATTACACCATCATCTTCATCGCAGGTCAGAAATTTATTATCTTTTATATTTAGTTGAGGAAGGCGCTGCTTACAGAATTCATCTCCTGGTGATCCGACAGGGGCGATAACGAGAATGACGTAGTGGTAGGCTGTGTACATGCAGTAGAAGTCTCCAAAGTACAAGTTAGTATTTGGGTTGAAGAGTTTTTCAGCTGCAACCTCAAACCTGTATCTTCCGTAAGGTGAATCTTGTGGAGGCTTCCCAGTATTAAATTCAGTGTTGCAGCTAAAGAAGATGCCTTCCAGCTTCCCACTGATTGGAGAGCCATGGCTGCCACTGTTATCCTTAACAGATGGCTGCATAGCATTCCCATGATGCTCTCTACAAATGAATAATTGGTATTGTTTATTTGGTAATACATCTTACAAAAAAATGGAAAGTTAGGATGTCATGATGTTTGGTAAGAGGTACTGAAGGGACAAAAATGAAAATCATTAAATGAAAACTGTGGTTAGCATCACGGAAATGACACCACACTCAGAAAGAGCTAGAATAACTTCTGCTCAAGGGGAAAATCTGCTTTTCCAGTCTGGCTTCTCTGTCAGCTGTGAGCTGTGTGGGTATGCTGTGTCAGACAAAGAATAGCACACACAAAAAAGCCCCCAAACCACCAATATCTTTAATTATCTGATTTGTTCAGCCTTTCACTACAATTCTAACAATAAACACATTTTAGATTAATCACATTTAGAACTGCAAGTCAGTCTCAATATGCTGAATATGCTATTTGTTAATGTGTACTTTTAGCATAAGCAGTATATATTTAATGTAGAAAATTGCCGGTGAAATTCTTCTGAACAATATTTTTCAGAGAGCTTATAGGAAGGAATGGACTGTTTGCCGTAGTTCTTCCCCCCCCCCCCCCCCCCGAAATGATAATTTCAGGTCTAATTGCCTACTGCTGACTTCAATCAGAGCATAGCTGAGCACAGAGTATTAGGCAGTTTGGTTAGTTTTCACTTTAGTTGGTATCCAGCTTTCGCAGACACTAGTCCTAAGGTGGAAAGACATACAAAACTAATTGGTCTTTTTTTTGCAAGCTGAGTTCAATTTGGTTCCAGTGAAAAGAAACATTCAATAGAATAAGTAAATTTTTACAACCCTAAATCCCAAATTACACTCAGTAATATTTGGCTGCTAAATTTAGGAGAACAGTCTAAAACACCCCATCTAATCCTCCTGGATTTTATGTACAGTAGGATGTTCCCCATAACTTGTGCCCCACACCTCTCTGGAGGTGCTATAGTGAGTGCTTTGGCTCTCTCTGCACCTATAACCATGTGATGCCAGAAAGGTGCACCAGATTTACTAGGTACCCTTAGAATTTCCTTTTTACACATTGACAGATTAAAAACGCATGAGGCTGTGTGGCTTGAGAGTCTTACAACACCTTCTTGCTTTACTTTTACTCTATTTTTATATTATTATTTTTGAGAAGGGAAACTAGCCAATGAGTAGTTCTGTCTCTGCTTTTAACTTGCAACATCTCCGGGTAAAATGGTGCTGTGTGGGAGAAGGTTTTATTTGTTTAAAGGGGGAGGTGGCAGTCAAAACAAACAAATTCAGTGTATACATACAAAACAGCTCTAAATCAACTCAGTAATGTCTCCAATTGTAATTTAAAAAATATTTTGAATCTCCTCAGCAGCATATCTAAATTTGACTCTAAGACAAATTGCAAAAGTTTTCTGTGACATTCAAATACTGCATAGTTATTGCCTCAAGCCCTGTTTCTCAAGACATTGATGGGGGCGGGGGGGGGGGGGGCGGTGTGTGGGAGGTTGGGGGAATGGTACAATTGGTAATTTATGATAGAAGCAATTACTACAGAGAAAAAGATCAGCCTGAATAACTATGGTCTCTGCAACCTGAAAAGCCAGGCTTCTTACAGTTCCATTTCAGTGGCAAGATACTGACATCCAGTGGCCAATTAGGCTAATTATAGGTCACTCTTCCCGGAGATCAGAGCTGCTTTAATGGCGCTCACAGCTGAGGTAAGCAACAGAGTGACATGAACACGACTTACAAGCTCACACTTCAAACCCTACATTTAGGACTTGCTGATTTAGTACAATAATGGCTGCTTGTTTGCCAATGCTACTAGAACTACTCTAAGATTTTTCAGGCTTGTTTACTAGTGATGACACCTCAGAGGTCATTGGCAGGCATGGTACAATGCAGAAATCTTCCTAGAAGGAAGCACGTGGTTAGGGGTTTTTTTACATCATATTCAGAAGGGTGCACTATGGAAGGACTAGCCCTTGTGACCATATCAGTACCTTTCTGATCAGAAAAGATAATCATCCAACAGTTATAGGTATTCTAGTTTCATAGTGACCTGCTAAAAAACCTCTCTTTGTCTCTTTAGTTCACTAAAAGAAGGAAAAACAAACTAGTCTCTCTTTGTATCAAACCAGGAAAGAGCATAAAAGGAGGGAGTGGGAAAGGTACAAGTCCCATTGACTGCATAGCTGAAAACAAAGCTGTGTGAGAATCAGAACCACCACAGACATTTGCCTTCTGCGGTATCTAGCCCAGGATGACAGCAGAGATCCAAAAGGATCAAAAAGCCTCAAAAACTGCAACCATTTTCTACCTCCATGGAGTTTTGCAGCTTTGTCACTGAAGGGAAAAAGTAAACCCCAGGTTTTAGAATATACAAGACACTCTTGGAATCGAGCAGATACTCATGACTATAAAGTGGGAACATTTCCAAGGGTGGTGGAGTCTGTTATTTGGAGCTGGATTCCCTCAAGTTTTTTTTTATTTCACCAGTTTCAAAAAAACCTTCCATGTATTCATACCTTCCAGGTATGAATGTGACACCCACATAAAACTGTAATTACATGGCACAGCAGCAGACCCATCTCTCAATGCACATTAAAGCAGCATAGTCAGTGCCGCCACCCTTCTGACACAGTGCTGAAACAGATGTCAACACACTGCTTACCTCTCATCCATGTTCTCTTAATGGTGGAAGGTTATGTCTGCATGGTGGCTGCTCCTGGCTGTTCCATGAGCTTTGACTCCTATTATTGAAATTCTTCTTTTCTATTGTAATGACACTTCTGGTCATGTGTGTGAAGGCACACTGGGTCTCCAACAGGATTTCAGAACCTACCTCCATTTACTCATTCCAGCTGAACCTCAGTGTTGTAAAATTGTCTAAACATCATCCCCTTTCCCTCCTCACAATATCTGTAAAGTACCATGCACACTGCAGGGTCCAAATTACTACATTTGGGCACAGAAATGGGGTGGTTGCATGTGGAGAATAAATATTTGAGGTGGAACTCTTATATGCAGGCAAATGTCTATGCACATAGTAGTGCACTCCTACTGTTACATATCTCACTCTGAATGTCTTAGTACAATAGGAGTATCTGCCTACTAAACATTCCATTATGATAACAGGCACTTAAATAAGGCTAGAAACCCTGTGAATACTTCAGTTTCTTCTTCAAAACACAAACTTTTATTGCCTAATGGAAGTGCTGAGTTAAGCAAAGTGAAAGAAATTAATTACATTAATTTTTTTTCCCTTCTTCTGAACTGGCAATAAGCAGACATTCTGCTCTGGCTTTAGCACAGCTGCCTCCATTTACTTATTTTCATTATTACCTTAATTTGCCATACAATTTTGCATATGTTTACTTTCTTACCTGATATAATCGAAGTATTCTTTGTGCTGATTCCGATAAAAAACAGACAATTTAAGCATACGGCCTGCAATCACTTCAGCTTTTTCCAATAGCTGTGTTAGGTGAACTTTTGAATAATCTGGAAAGAAAATACAATCTGCTACTATGGGGGGCAGGAAAAATATACAATACTCTCCAAAAGCTGCAGAGATGTGCAGACTTAAATTGGGAACAGTGCCTCAGTAACACACTTCACATCTTGCAGCAGATATACAGAAACTATATCGCCCAGCACCAGATTCCACCAGTGGCAACAGACAAGTGGCAGGAACATGCATGTTTGATTCTCCCTACTCTTCTCCCCATGAATATCCTTCAAACTTCAGTTCGGGATTTCCTGATTAGAGATGGTTTTCTTGTATTTGGGACAGTAGAGGAGCTAAGAACTGACCTCTCTGACTTATGTGATTTGATAAACTGTTTGCTACAACCAGGGGTTTGTGAGTAAATCACATAACTAAAAAGCTTGCTTACAACCCAGCCTAAATGGCATCTCAACCAACACAGGATTCATAGAGAGCTTGCTTCAGAACTCAGCTTTGACACAGGCAAGCACATTGGCACTAAGTGATGAACATCCAAAGGAAGAGAATTATAAATCAAAGATGGGCTAAATTGATCCTCAAGACAGGATATTGGTGGTGCTCAGGTTTTGCAGCATGAAGAGAAGAGAGAGCAGTAGAATGTCTTAAGAAAGCTGTCACTCTGTCTTTTCTCCATAGGTGCTGGTAGCCAGAAACAGGCACACAAGTGTTTCTGCTCCACTTCAGTTCCCCAGTCTCCTCTCCTAGACTGGGACAGGCAGTGGTGCCAGGCACAGCACTTGGGGGCAGCTAAACTATTTCAGTATAAAGGGGCAGTCCAGCTGTCTCTAATGTGCCAAACCTGAGCACATAGCAGTGTGTTAGAATTCCAGCTTCTAGGTGTGACTATTGTAACCGTGCCAGCCTAATTGGCACTGCTGTATGGCAAACTATGAGGCAGCAAAGCCACTGTTACTTGCTTATGTTCTGTGGTGCAAGTTTCCTCAGCAATACTACCTGCTGTGCAAAACTCGATGATTTCACTCCACTCAGAAACAACATAGTCACCATCAACTTGCTTTGACGCTGTCTGCACCGCTACTGTGTATTCTGTTCTTGGGCTCAAGAACCAGTGCCCACGGACTGTCATAGGCAAAGGAACAGCTTTAGCCACCAGTTTAGTGGGTACATCCTGATGGAAACAGAAAGACAAAACAACACACAAGTCAGCAGTGCAACCAAAACAATACACCACCCCTTCCTTTGTTGTTTGGGCAATGTAACCCCCAACCCCTGGTTCTTCTGTGTAAACCTTTGTTATTTCTCTGTCCACTGATGAAGCAACAATAACAGAGTGGCCAAGGACAATGGTCTAAGGCCTGCTCTAAGCCACAGTGCTAACTTGCATGTATGAGTTTAATATTGGTTCCAAGTGACTATAGACTGATACTGCTGAACACAATGATGTCTTAAGAGCTTCTTTTGCTCTCACTGCCATTGTTTCTCTCAGTCAGTGTAACCAAACAAAATTCCTCCTGCTGTCAATCAGCCCACCTGTATTGCTGTTGATATCTTCCAAACCAAACTTCTACAGAAAAAAATAAAGGTGTTGCAGAGTAATTTTGTGTTTTACATGTATTAAAATACCCTTCTATACAGGGAGGGCCATAACAAGCCAAACATACAGCCAGATAGTCAGTGCCTGTCATTGCACCTCTTGCTTCCCACCCCCCTTCCATTTCAGATACTCTGTTTAGCTCTTCCAGTGTATTGCACCATAGTGCAGCAAAGAATAGCTGCTTGTTACTGAAATACCTAATTCCTATAGTACCAAAGACTGCAGCACAGACCACCAAGGGGAATAATAATTACAAAAAAAAAGAAAAAAAAAAAAATCATTGAAGAACTGGACAGTTTCTCTCAGAACTGTAGGTGAAAGGGCTCATGGTATAGTTGAATGTTTCTCTGCAGCATACCTGAGGAGCTGTGATAGAGAAGAGGTATTTACTCTTGAAAATTTATCAGTATTCACAGAATAGTAAGATGGCTGTCATGTGAAAAGTGGGCATTTTAGATAACATCCATAGTTGTCCATCTATTAATATTAGTCCATAGTCATTCATTTATAAATACTAGTACAGTAGTCCCTTAAGGAAAAAAAGAAACAGAAGAGAGACATTTTCTATTCATGATCTGTAAGCAAGACCTGCAGGATTTATTTTTTTTCCTTGTCTTGTATTATGGAAAAGTATCTTTCTTTTATTGTTCTGCTGTCATCAAAAAAACATTCTTCAGTTTCCTAAGAAACTAAAATTAGCAGCTTGTGATACTACAAGAACTGAAATCCAATTAACTGATAAACAAAGGTAAGATTTTGTTTGTCATGATTTCTGTTTTGCTAAATGTCATTTAAATCAAGTAACAATTGGGAGAGAACTTTCTCTGTAAAGGATTCAGTTGTACACTCCAAAATAAATAATATACAAAAGATAGAGAAAAATAACAAGGAAAAATAATATAAACCCCAAATGACAGTTGAAGCTACCACCCTAGCACTACATTGCAAAAGCATCCCGTGGGACTGAATTTGCTACTGCTAATGCAGTCAGCAGCTGCTACAGTTACAACCATTAGTCTTTCTGTCATCTTTTCTTTGGCTATGGTAAAAACTGCCTCCACCTGGGTCTTTGTGCTCACACCTGGGTGGTGGCTTTTGTCTCCATTAATTTTGTTTTCATTTAACATTAAAGCCTCACTGCCCCCATGCATCAAAGTCCTACCTTCCAGCTGTGTAGCAGGAAACTCTTCTAACTGTACCAACAAGTGGGCAGACTACCTAAAATCACATTAAATAGAGGGTTTTATCTCTTGCACAGCTGTGGAGGAGGAGCAAATATGATGCTTTTCTTAACTCTAATCTGTTCTTTTTCTAAGGAAACTTTTTTTTTTTTGTGTGTGTGTGTGTGTGTGTGTTATTTTTAAGGTGGCTATACTGACCTCAGGAAAAAAATGTTCAAATGTTCATGTTGAAATTTCTCTGGAAAGTCTCCATTTCTTCCTTTCATCTCTTTTTCTGCTCAGCTTTCATTCTTGCCACTTCCCAAAGAAGTGAAAAGGAGGTTATATGCCAGCTCAAGTACAACTGGGATTTTGGTGTGGCAGATGGCTGTTCAGTCACCCAGCACCTTCCAGACAGCTCTAATGGTACCCAGACAGCAGTAATGTCCAAGAACAACTTGGAATCACTGAGTAACTAAGCAGCAAGGTATACAAGTCACACTATCCCATCTCCTTTTTAGGAGAAGATCCTACTTTGCGGTCCCTTTTCACTGCCAAAGAAGTAGCTTTCAATCTTCAGCTTTCTCCTATTTCATGTTGTCCTTCCCTTTGCCAGGTCTGCTCATAGGACACATTGTGGGAACTCAGCAGACTTAGGTTTTAGGTTAGTCCTACTTTTGCTCAATATTTGAGCCTTATTTGCTATTACATGGAAATTATCATACTTCCATGCCTTAAAAAATGAGAGAAGGTATGAAAATTGCATCAAGAAAAAGATAAAGTCTTATTAGAATTCTTTATATGCAATACAAACCTCCTCCTTCACAGATATGATGACGCTAGTCATAAATAATAAAACTATATGAACCCTAAATATGCTGAACATACTTCATGCATTTGCCAACAGACAAAGTATTGAAAGGATGAATCATTTGGGTACACAAGGAAACAAACAGCCCTTTTTCCTGAGGTACAGCATCTACCTATCACATATGTATATATGCCAAGTCACTGCTCACAGCCACATGAGCAAACTGAGACTTAACACTCTCTATAAAGTAGAAAACAGTTTAAGCTGGTCATCTGAGTTTATTACCTGTGAAAGACAGGCACTTGCAGACAGTGATTTGCCCTACTTTTTTCCCCTGAAGATGCCCACCTCTTTCCACAGCTTGTGTGCTTGATGATATGCCAATGCTCTTTCATATAACTAAGCGGCAGAGCTCACTCATTTTTCTCTAAAGAGTTCTGCCAGGAGAAGAAACAGCTATGTCCTTCACCTTCATACAACAGCATTTTATGAAGGCAATGAATAGGTGGGGGCTGATTCAGTTCCCCCTGGGATTCTTGAAAGATTCAGCCACTGGTGCTGTCAGGTTATCAGCCCCCTCCCTACCCAGCTGGTCTGCCACTGAGCTTTGGCTGTGAAATTTCTATAACCAGGGTTATAGGGAGGAAGGATGCTTTCCTCTAACCATGATAGAGGTAGGGCAAATTTTCAATTTGAGCAATTTTTAATTTCTCAACAAAAGCTCATTCCAGAAAGTGCATTAAAAATTGCTTTGTACTACAGATACACAAAAGCAAACACATACACGCTCTAGCACATACAATTGTTAAATATTCAGTCTATGCAGTTCTCCTGCCCACCGCTGTCTGGTGTCTGGATCTCTATCAATCTGTCCAGGGAAAAACAAACCAAACCAAACACAAAAAACCCAAACAAACAACAAACAAACCAAATAAAGACACACAAAAAACCACCACAACAAAAATAACCCAAAAAACAAATAAAAAAAACCCTTTACCAAGTCACTAACTCAATTAGTAGCAAGAAATTTTAAGTTAATTCTGACAAGACATTGTCCTAGTTTGAGAACAGAACAGAACTAATTCTGTTCAGTGATACTACTTTTCAGCTATGTTCTAACTAACTGCACTTTCTGAAGTTAGCAGCATGTTTTCACAGACAGTGTCTGCTTCTAGCAGTGATAACACCTTGTGTTTAGAGTTACGACCAAGGACTGGTATGCAGACTGAGGCCACTGATGAATCTTGTGTACCACGTTGCGGGGTACAGAAAGTGAAAGGCCGCACCTGCAGGGAGGAGTGGACAGGACAGGTGACCCTAAACTGACCAACAAGGTGTTCCATCCCATATACGTCATATTCGGTATAGAGCTAAGGGATCAGGACAGTCTTGCCCCTCTATTTGCCATCTTGGCCTGCTTTGCTGGCTCTGCTCATCTTGTCTTGGGTTCTTTTCTGATTTCTTCTTTGGAGCATCTGAGGAGGACTCTGTCCGTTCTGCCTTCGATCCTGATCTGTGTGTTCCTGAATCCGGTACCAGAATCCAGCTCCTGAACACAGTTCCCATCTGCTGCTGGGCCCAGTCTGGGACTCTCCTGGTGCCTTCTCCACAGCATCAATTGTGACAGTGATGTAATTGTCATTGGTTTTGTATATATTTGTATATATTCCATTTTTTATAATTATTATTTTAATTTTCATTAAAGCTGTTCTAGTTTCTTTTTCTAATCACTAAGTCTCTCTCCCTTTATTCCCTTTCTTTTCCCCTTTGGGGATGGAGGGGCATTAACAGAGAGCATCTTAGACGTCTGAGGGGCTGCCCTGACCCTAAACTGTGACAGACATCCAACTTATTCATCATTTTAATTGATAGACTTTAGTATCCTGTTCTTAAAAAATCAACTACCTCCTTTGATACTTCATGACAGTTAAAAGCTAGGGAATAGCTGAGAAAAACAAAATAAATCTAATGGCTTATGTTTATTACAGTACCACTATCCTTTTTTTGTTTCTCCTTTTTAACACTAGTCTCATCACTGTGGTATAGATTTTGAAGTGTATATCATGTTTGATCTGCTAGGGTGGATCTATCTTTTCCAAAAACAAATTTTATAACTTTACATCAGTTTGCACATGAATGAGAAACCAAGTCATGGTTTAACTCTAGCCAGCAATTAAGTGCCACACAATTGCTCACTCGCTCCTCCCCACTCTCTCCGGGTGGGATCAGGAGGTATTGAAAAGAGAAGTTAAATTTGTGGGTTGAGATAAGAACAGTTTAATAACTAAAATAAAATAAAATATAACACTAACAATAATAATAATAATAATAATAATGATGAAAAGGAATATACCAAAAAACCAAACAGAAAACCACCAAACAATCAAAAAATAAATACACCCCAAGAAAATTAAAAGTGATGCACAATGCTCACTACCTGCTGACTGATGCCCAAGCAGTGATCTGCCCTGGTCAACCCCCCAGTTTATATACTGAGCATGATGTCCTATGGTCAGTTGCCCTGGCCATGCTCTCTCACAGCTTCTTGTGTAGCTACACACTAGCAAAACATCGGAACTTGAAAAATCCTTCACTCCTTCACCTAAGAGAAGCACTACTTAGCAACAAGTAAAAGATCAGAGTGTTATCAACATTGTTCTCACACTGAATCCAGAACACAGCACTGTATAAGCTATGAGGAAGAAAATTAACTCAATCCCAGCAGAAACCATGACACATGTAGATTAATAAAATGAAAGATATAAAAAAGAATCCATCCCAATAAGCAGTTATATTAGAATGTATATCTATTCCTGCAATATAAAATGTGAATTCAAAGGCTGTCATTCTAAAAGTAATAACAAAAAAACCCTCCAAATATACCCTACTTTATTTGCTCTTATAATTAAAAATCTGTCATAATAAATGCCTATTATAATATTAAATTTGGTAGTGCTTTGCCTTCTGGATCCTGGCAACAGCAACATCTTGGCCAAACATGTAAAATTCTCAATTTCAAGCAGTAGTAGGTGATTTTTCATTATACTTAATGCATATGTTACTTCCAACAACATTAAAAATAAATGAAAATAAGGAAACATGAAAATGGTACGCCTACCATTAACAGAAATCACAGGAAAAGTATTTTTACAATAAAAAGACTCAGAGAAATTGGTGGTAATATCTCCTTATTATCCTACTGTCTTATAAACCAATAGTAATTTATGTGTTGATAGAATCAGAGGTTTCTATTTGTCTGGGTGATTATTTGTGCCTTGGCAAACATTTTCTTTTAGAAATATTGCCAACATTATTTTTAAAGAATGATTGTGCTGTTTAATTTTCTATCTCATTCAATGTTTGTCTTGACATCTCAGTATTTCAGCTATTCTGAAGTCAAAGCAAATTTTACTGGATTTGTTATGGACAAATTCTGCAATGCATGGTACTAGTGGCTTGAGGAAAGAGGCCAGATGAATATTCAGGTCACAGTGCTGAATGCTGCAAACTAAAACTGCTGGAAGCCTTCCTAGAAGTGTATTAGAATTTGTGACTCTTCTGTTGAAAAGACATGTGTTGGTCTCACGAGTCTGCCACTGAACAAGGACAGGCACAGAATAAGTAAATTGATTAAATGATTAAGAACTAGTCAGGAGTAAAAATGTCTGTCTTGCAATACATTGTACAGATTCCAAAAATGTTCTCAAATGAAACAGAAGAGGTAATGTCCAGTTCTCTTTGAAACAAATGTATTCATGTGTACATACAGATTGGAGAAGGAGATTTTCTGAGCAAAAATGAACAGTTAACCAGATTAATCAAAACTCACCTTTTCTGGATGTCCAATATCCATTTCCCTTGGTCTAGCTTTGAAAGGTTAATAAAACACTGAGATTCATCTATTTAAAATCAAGTATTTCCACCTTGATTTTTATGTTAAAATTACCTTGTGTTTAAATTTGTTGGAATTCTTGTTTTCTTTCTTGTTCAGATCAATGAAGTAATGAGTAATGCGGTCCTTGGATTTAGAATCCATTTCCCAGGAAATCTTGAAGGAATCACATGTAATATTACTTATTTTGATGTTGTGTGGGACTGGAAGTTCTTCCATCTCTGCAATTCCACTATCTTGTGATTTATTCCCTGCAGAAAAATAAGCATGTTTCATTCAGTTAAAGATCTATTAGGTCTTGTTTTCTGTGCTCCAACACAATTGCATCTCTGAATGGAATTTGAAAGTCTCACAGTTGGTACTCAGAAGCAACTATGAGGTATGATTATGCAAGTGTCAATGTCATTAGTGGGAAATATTGGGAAGGGATTAAATTCTTCATGTGAATAAGCACTAATAACATGTAACCACGCTGCACAGACAGGCTATTACCACAACTGTGTGCGGTTGCAGCTTGAGGATAAGAAAAATCTGAATCTATCTGGTGCTATGCTTGGTTAAGATGCCAGTAATGTCCACAGTTGACATAATGGCTGTCAGTGAAATAAATACAAATAGAAACCATATTTATCCTAAGACTGTTTTTCAAGCACAAAGTATAACCAATCTCTTCAAGGTTTATAGATGGTGTATGTATATGCACATATGTGTATAAAGATACAAAATAACCATCTCCTTTGCAATGAAATAATTAACGGTGATCACTTTGTTGAGCCACAATAACAGGGACATACACATTTCATTTTCTGGTCTTTATTCTCTCTATTCTATTTGCCCAGTTGAGATTCTGCACTTTTCTTGGGAAGTTTCTTCTAATTTCTCTAAGTGCTTATGGTAGATGAACAAATGACCATTGACCCCAAAAACCATCAGAGGTTCTAAAATTAGCTCTTCTCTTAGTTCCCACGGCAACGTTGTAGTACAGCATACCATGAACATTAAAACTCAGAAACATTAAGTGATCTTGCACTCCATAAGACACATGTCATAAGTGAACAAGCAATAAAAAAAAAAAAGCAGAAAGACGAGAAAAATAATTGTGTAAAAAGGAAAGAAAAATAGAGAAGATTATACAAGAGAAGGAGTAAAGAAACAGAGCATAAAAAAATGCAAGTCAAACATAGGTAAGACATGAAAGAAACAAAGGAGAAAAACAAGGCTAATGTTTGTGTAAGAAGAAGAGGAAAGCTCCCAAATTCCGCCTAGAAGAGGAAGATAGGAAGCTCACACAGAGATGTGAGGCAACACATTGTCAGAATTACTTCTAGTCACATCTATAGAAAAGACAGTATTTATACTTCCATCATAATTGATAAAAAATTGGACACAGAAGGTGAGTCTCATCAGGAATAATAATAAATATCTGACTTGGAAAACATTAGAGACATTTCAACTTCTCAATGCTGTTAAATAATTATAGCGACACCTCAATGCAGGAATATTAAGGTTGGCCTGATTGTTGAAAATTCGTCTCATGAATATGTGAAATTCTATCATAGTCTGTGAAACCTATAGATTTCCAGATAGTATTTCAAATATAGAAGTTTTAATGATAACTTCAAGAATCAATAATAACACTTCTATTTTTGTTCCATTTTATGCATTTATATCCAACAAGTTGTCTATTATTCAAACATCTTATTGCTTCTTTTTTTTTCCCTTTTCAACTGGTATCAAATTCAGATGGTGCACAGTCTTGCTCAAAATCCTGCCCTATTTGTGCCATCCACAATGACACTTTCAACAGCTGCAATAGAATCAGAAATATCAGTCATTATGGAAAGCTTTCTGTTCATATGAAATACATGGTAAGTGCTTTTCCCAACAAGAGATTTCAGAAACCCAGCAGGGAGAAAATGGCATGCTTTCTTTTGTAAGCATCTTTTATTTGAAAAATGACTGAAAGCTCTACCAGGCTACATATGATCACTTTCAGAAGTGAGGCTCTGTCTTTAAGCAGAAGTGGTGCTGCTGGTTGGACTTAGCACACTAGTATCTGAATAAAGACCTGAGTAGACATGCAGTCAGGAAATTCAAGCCATATGTGCAACTTCTTTGCCTCAAAAATGAGTTTCTGTCCTCCATGCATATGGGCCTTAGCCCATAGCCCCATTAGTCCACAAACAGCCAATGTAGTTTAAATTTCAGAAGACATGTGCAAAGCACTAATGACCATTGACTAAAAGTAACAAAACTGAAAAAAGGTTTTGGAGCATGCCAATGACAGAGAGGAAAAGTGCTCCTGTAAATCAGTATAGTTTTCTGTAGAATTCTTGGAATGAATGTCTGGCATACATCTTTAGATGTTTGCACTCCTGATCCTTTTAAATTTTTTGCTTAAGAAGTGAATAAACAGTTTAAGCAAATGTCCAGCAGAATTTTTAGCAAAACTTTAAAACAAGTCTGGGAAAAATAAACCACTTGCATTACTAAGTGCTAAGCTATCAGGTTTTTTTGTGATGGAACAAAATCCAAAATAAACACTTTTCTGAAATACATAAAGCTCTTTCAAAGTGGAAAAAGTCATTTTACAGATTTTGAAATACAAACAGAATATGAACAGAATATGAAATAGGAAATTAAAATACCTCACAGTCAGCACCAGCAAGCAATACTCCAGTTTCCCTTCCATTTAAAATATGAATTATCTGTGATATTTGTAATGCATACTTGTATTTTAATACATATTTGTGTAGTCCTGAATGTCAAAATCCATTGAGTTGACAGGCAGTAATAGGATCCTGACAATGATACATAGTATTAATAAGAAGGGTGATGATTCAGTGAGTACTAGTAAATGGTGACTTTCGAATAGCAATCAAGTACCAACCATTGCAAGGGAAGAGGGAAAAAAAGTAGAAAAAAAGTGCATGCTACTGCTGTATTACATTTGACTGATCCTAGGAACAAAACATGCACGTGACCAGATTTGACCACACAGTAGGCACCATAGCATTGAGACATCTGTCCTTTGCCTTTTTTCTACCTGTGCTTTCATGAATACCCTTTATTAGTTTTCATACTGGAAAGAATGTTCACTTCAAGACACCACTTCTTTGTACCATGATCAGTGTAGAGAATAGGTCAACATCAGGAGATAGAATGTTTACTAAAAGCAGAAATAACAGTTGAACTTACTCAAAACCAGCATACATTTGACCTAAAGCACTTCAAAACTCCAGCTTAAAGGAAGCTGCTACAGTTGTGGATGTGAAAATAGGTGTAGAAGGCCTTAGAACTGCCTGCTTTCATGTTAACTACTTTGCTATTTCACTGAGGCTGAATTGATCTTTCTTTGAGGAAGCATCACAATACAAACACTGAACATGAAAGCAGCATAGGAAATGTTGCTCTGAACAGCTTCATATCAAATTCAAATAGATCAGCTTCCAATTAAAATGGTCACTCCATTTTGCACAGTCATATTGCTTCAACACTGGAAGCCACTGGAGGACAGGATAGAACACTGCTTTCAGGTCTCTTTTAGGCAGAAACTTATAGAAGAGTTAGTAATCAAACAAACCTAGTCTGCTCTGCCAGAAAACCAAGGCATATCACCCCTGTGTGATGCAGAAACACCTCTGTTTTAACAAAAAAAGCAGTTCACTTTTAGTACAAGCAAAAGGGTGCAGTGATTCTTGACATGAGGACAAAGACCACTCATGTCTTCATAGGTCACACTGGAAGCATAAGACTTTAAATTTCTTCAAAGCCAAAGAATAAATACAACATGCCAGCTTTACTGATATCAGTAGAGAACTGCAAGATTAATGTTTTATGCTTCTATTCAGTCTTATCTCTCTCTGCCATATCCACAGTTAAATTTCAAGTTAAATTGTCTAATCAATTTTAAAGCAGTTATGATACTCACTGCTGCAGATAAGCCAAAATGCTGGCAAATGGGTAACAAACCAATTTATATGCACATAGACACACTTAATTTAGTATCATCATCATATCTTCTCTTTACATAAATTGTCTCTGAATAGGAAAAAAAAAAGGCAGAAAATTCCCATTGAACATTCATGGCTTTCATCTGTCACTACTAGAGACAAATGAAAAGTCTTGGGAATTGCTAAGTCCACACTGAAAATATTTGAAAAAGGATGTTATTTTTAATTGGCCTTGTCACTCAAAACAAGCTGACCCATTACATTTGCAGCAGAGGAAGGATGGTAGAAAAGAACTTTAACCTCTGATTGGTAGTTACTGAGTTCATAATCACTGAATTTTTATAATTTTAGAATACTCTATCTTTTTTTTTTTCATTAGTTCTAAAAACACAGAACTTCACAGGAGGCCAAGGGAGTATGTGCCTACTGATTTTTCATTTCACAGGCAAACTGTTTATATTATCCACAAAAGAAATCCTGAAAGGGCTAGGCTGTATAGCAGACATGCTACAGCAGAACTCCTAAGTATTCAGAACTCATGCAATTTGTATTCAGCAATCAAATCACACCCTCCTCCTGTAACTCCATCCGTAACACTAATATGCCACCTTTCACAGCATTAACTATGTGGCTCACTGCACTATGCAAGCATGAAAAATTATCCAGCAGTCAAGAAACAAATTCACAGAAGACAGAATCTGCAAATGACTGAACACAATGACATAATAGCCATCCATCAACAGGGAAAAACCTACATAATGAGTGTGATTGTTTGCACTCAGTGTGAAGTAAACTCATGCAATATTCATTCAACTGCACTGATGTCCATCAGATCTGGAAAAATTAAAAGCAGGCAGCGCCAAGTGAAATCCTTTTCTCTGCTGAAACTGCAAAAGCATCCTTTCAGTAATCAAGGATGACAAAATATAGGTGTAAAATATTACTATTTATCTGCAATTTAAACTTGGATACTGGGGCAAATGACCATTGAAGTAATAAAAGAAGGCTTTTCGGCTTGTGATTTACCCTTCATGGGGTTTAGATTCAACCAATTCAGGTGTTTGCCCAATGTTTGGACAAAAAATATTTATTCATTTTATAAGTAGAAAAAAACGTAAATATCTATCCAGAATATTGAATAAAGGAGATGACTGTCTGAATCATCACTAAACCAAATTCAGAGCTATCCTAAGTCGTGGTGGAAAGTTGCATATTCCTGCAGTGATATGAATGTGCTTTATGTCAACAGACCCCAAACATGCCAGGAGAACAACCAACAGAAAAGAGCAGAAAGTGATAAAATGGCTTTTCCTTGCATTACTTTAAAATCTCTTGTTGATTGTGTTTCCTGCTAAGGCTTTGTCCTTCTCTCCCTCAAGATTCATAGTGCATCACTTTAATGAAGTGTAACTTACATTTTCATTTAAACCCATTATGAATCCCTCTCAACATGAATAACATGATTTGTCTCTGGCATCACACTGGAAAATTTCCAGTTGTACAGACAAAGATAAATTATCTGGTTCTAAGTTTCTTTGTACTCAGGGATCAATCTTCAGTGACTTTAAAGTCATATTGTTGGAAGCATGGACTTCTGATCTTTTTGGAGCAGACATTCAAAAATCACTATTACAACTGTCCTCAGCTGCCAACACCATTGCCATGGATCTCTGTTGCCAAAGGATTCATAAAAAACATTAAGGCATTTTGGACTGTCAGTTTGTACTTTTTAAATCTCATGCTTGTCATTGCATCTGAAATGGTTGATATCAAAAAGTTTCTTTATCTGAGGATGAATCTCTTTGTATTGAAGATGGTCTAGATTTAGAACACAACACAAACAGTGGAATGTTTCTAATAATGGCTATTTCCAGTTACAACTCTGTCTTTTCCAGGTGTAAATTACACCAAACCATTGTAAGAGCACATTGTCTAGCTACCATATTCTCAGCTGTAAAAGTAACAGCTAAGTACTTGAGGACAGCAGTTTCTTAAACTTTGTTTTCACAATGATTTGCAAAAAAAAAAACTATCCAAAACCTCAGTTTAATTTTCCAGGACACATGCATAGAGATTTCAAATAAACATAGTGTTAGAAGTCATGGAATCTAACAATTCCCAAAAAGTTTAACTGAAAATACAGAAAAATCACAACTTCTTCAAGTCAAGGCATTAATTTAAGACTCAATTAAAACTTTGTAGATGATCAGCAAAGCAAATAACAGGTCCTGCTCAAATTCTATCTGAAGACTGTCTGTTCTCTGAATTTACCTCTAGCAGTAACAAAAAATAACACAGTTCAAGACTCTCCAAAAATGAGGTCTTGACATTTACATGATGAAAAATTACATTTAATGACATTTATATGATGCAAAATGCTTTGTGACAGAAAAAAAAAAAAAAAAGGAAAACCAGGTGATACAAAACATATTTTAGGGGGACTATGCAGGTCATAAAGAACACTAAGCCTATGTAACATGCCAAGCTCTTGAAGAACCTCCACCTCTTAACACTGACCAGGATTGAAAAAAGGGATTGATACAAAAAAGAAAGTCTAGATTCAGTGGTAATTGTTCCATTCAACCAAACTGTGTCTGTCTGTGCTAAAGCAACTCAAAGCAGCCTCTAGGTTATTGCTATTTTTTATGGCAGGCAAGACATCTGGAAGCTACTGCACTAACTGGGAATACTAAAAGTACATGGAGGCCTGGGTGATAACCCACGACCAGAAACTGGGAGGAAAGCTGGTGGAACAGGCATTGTGTCACTTCTATGTGGCCACAATATTCTCCTACACTGATGTAATTTCCCTCATCTGGTTCACACAGTTCAGGGTTTATCTGGGCTGCTGCCATGCAGAAGGTGCTGCACCGTACTGTCTTTAAAAAGGTACACAAGACAGTTACTTCTGTGAAGTTTTCATGAAGCTGACAAAACCTAGGAATTTGATATGGGAAATGTGACTAAGGTCTGTGAGCAGAAAATAAGCAAGGTGAGACTGTACTCACATAGCAAAAAATTAAAAGCTGAATCCTTAGTATACTGTGGGAAGTTATCTGAAAATCAAAAGATATGTAGATGAGGATGAAAGGCACAGAGGAATGAACTATAAGGTAAAGCGATTTTTTGAGACCCTGAAAGATCAGTTTTACACTATACACATATACAAATAGCACATGTAATAAACACACCAAAAGCCAAGCAATATCTTATAATACAAATCACTTTTTTTTTAGAAGTCACTTTTTTTCAGATCTTAAAATATATCCATTGGGGAAAACTGTGTTGTTCTTAAGTTAACATTTTCAATACAATGAGAGACATTATCTATGGCCTGAAGCAGAAATGTTTGATGAGTAGGTATCAACTTCATGAAGAGCATCTAGGTACTATTATATAAGAAATCTTCTTACTAGATACGGATACTGACAACTGAACTCATTTAGAAAGAGTAACGCCTACAAAGTGAACTTAAACATCTTTACATCTTCTGAAACAAAAAATTCTACCCTTCCTAGTCTTGTTAATTCAGTTTATTGGTTATCTATCAGCTTTAGAAAGATAAAATATTAAGGTTGTAATTCCAGAAAACTGACATAGACTGACAATATTTGAGTGCTATAATTCAGACTGAATTCTCTAACTTGCTGTGGGTGTATTCTGTTTATGCAAAAGTTCAATAGACGAGAGAATTCTTCTTTTCTCTATTACCATCAAAACTGTCAGGAAAGTGCCAGAAAATTACATAAGAGATGTATACTTTAAATTTAACTAAGCAATAATACAATATAATTTTTTTCCTGAGCTGAAATAATTATTTTTCTCCTGAGCTCTGGAATGAATGGCTTCTTGTCCAACTGCTAGCTACAAAAACTACTTTTTACAGGACTAGGATAATATGTCTTTACCAAGCAAATAATTTACCTGAATATCAAGAATTTCAATGTTCACTGCAACATGTTGTTTAAGAAGGACAATGAAATCACATAGAGGAAATACAAATACAACAGCATTTATAAAATTATCAAATCAAGGCTGTTATTTGTTAGGTCATGTAAGTGGCACTTCTCCAGGATAGCTATGCCATTTCTAAGTTCAACTTGCTATCCATAACCACATAAGTAACAGCGCTTTATTCATGCTTTTCATGTAGAAGAAATGAGTGAATACCCTCAGATTCTTAAATGTGTCTCCATTTCCCCAGAGTCCTGGTAAACTAACTCCCAATACAGATTTTTATATTTATATAAGCATATTTAAGAATATTTTCTATGTAAGTATCCTTGTAAAACCAATTCCTACATTAGATAAAAAGAGAATGCCTATAAATCATTCTATAAATCCTGTTAGAGGGATAAACCCCTCTCAATCTTCTCATTTCCTCCCCATGTCTGATACTACTGTTACACATTTTCTAGTAAGATAACGTGCACTCTGTCCAAAAATTTAAAAGTTTTGAAAATAAAGCATTAATTCTGTATAACTAATATATATATATATATTTCCTGAGAGTTTTTGAAGTGTTCATATACATTCAGATTCTCTTGTTACTTGGTTTCACCTCAAGGTTTAATTTAGCTGTTTCCTACTAACCTACACCATTGACTTCAGCAGAAATACTCTACATTGCAGAACAAAGAGAAAACAATTGCGAGCACAAGCACAATTTTGCCTTTAGTACAGCTTTCTTCTTCAGAAGAGGGGGTGCCCCAAAACTGTGTCTACATAAAGCTCCAAGCAATCTGCAGATTGTCTGTTTTTGGTATTAAAGAATTTCTCATGCCTTCTTACAAAGGACTCAATTCTTCCTCCATGTCACATGGAGAACAAATGTACCGTATGAGTGGTCCTATTACTCATATCAGAAGCAGCCCAATATTTCAGTCCTACCACTGAAAGCAACAAATGTTCAGGCTCTTAGTTCCCATTGAGCAGTGCTCTGCTCTCTCCCAAGTCTCAGTTCTCACTGCATACTGTCAACTACAGGACTGAAACCTTGCTCCGCAAACAGCTTCTTGTTTCATGAAGATGGCTCAGAGACTCAGTTGCTACCTGACGGGAGGTCTACTACATCAACTGAAGGACAGTGCATAATTGTTTGAATACTAACTCAACTGAGATGCTCATTTGCTCTTAGCAAAAATACTTGACTACCATGTATTTTGAGATTGGATTTCAGGGACTTAGTGTCTTCAAACACTTTTAAGTATTGAGGCCTTGAGCAACCTAGTATAGTTGAGAGGCATCCCTGCCCATGGTGGGGAGATTGGATCAGATGGTCTCTAAGGGCTAAGCCTAAGCCATTCTATGATTCTATGAAGTATGTTTTCCACTAACACCAATAGGAATACACAATGCAGGTGTGGCAAACATGACAGCTAGTAGTAACGCAAAGTTACACTGGTATGTTTTTAAAGACTATTATGATATCAGAACTGTAAGACTTTGGTTTACAGCTCAAGCATTCTCTCAGTGGACACTGAATGTAGTATCAGGTTCAACAGGAAGTTAAGTGTATGTGTACAGAGAGGGTCATTATAACTAGTAAGCAGAAATCAAATAGTCCCATTGTAACATTTTTGTGCAATATAAAGTTTGGCTTAGATACAAATTTCTCAAGAGTGTATTTGTTGGCCATATGTACTCCTTCAAAGGTAAAAAAATAAAATGTGAATATTTCTTTACTTCTTAAAAATGTCAGTAGAGTAACAAGGAAAAAGCAGAAACAAGATTGACTCCTGTGATAAGACCACAGATGTCTGGAATTACACCTGTAATAAATTTTATACAAAAGATGCATCCTCTAATTCAAAAGCAAAGGCTACTGTCCAAAAGATTTTATACACATAACTTTCAATGATGTTCATGTGCAATACCACTATCATGTACTACTGTGGAAATCACTAATAGCCTTCCTACATTAAGAAAGAAAAAATACTAACAAAGACCAACATCAGCCTTGGGTGGTGAGTCTCCTCAGGCACACTTTCCATTCAGTAAAGAAAGGTAGTTTCCTAAATTGGATAATCTGAGTACCCACAGTTAGCTCTCACATTTAACTTTGCCCTGGAGGAGTCAAATTCTTTTCAGAGACTACAGAAGGGGGTTGAAAAACTCAAGAGCTAGCTGCAGTTACCCTTTGTAATTATTACCTAAACAACATTCATCAGTTCTCATGATTCTTATGATGCAACAACAATCTCTGATAATTTGCAAGGTTCCTATCAGAGGGAAACAAGAAAAAGAACATCAGGACAAAAAGTAAGTATTACACTGCAGTTGTTTTCTGAATTCCTATAGAAAAAAAAATCTACATGTCAATGACACAAAAATATCCTCTGGACTGATACTTTAAAAGGGATAAACTTTTCAAGAATAATTGTCTGAATTTTTGTGTGAAATACTTTCAGAGATTTTCACTTACTCCACAATATGTTTTCTGAAAGCACTAATGGGATCAAACATCTCCAGAAACTTGTGTGTGGATAAATTTCTATCTTGGTAACTGCAAATATAGCTAAATTATTTAATAACTGTAATTTAATTAATTTTAATTAAAAATAAATAATGCAATCAATTGCATCATTAAACTACTTTCTCAAAATATTTGTGTCCTCTTCTGTTATTACCACAAAGAAAATTCAGATATATCACTGTGAGTTCTTCTCTGTTATTATCAGCCACTTGTAACAATTCAGTGACAATTCTTCCTTTGATTTTTTTGACCCATCATTACTCGAAGCAAAAATTTAAGTAATATTTGGTAACATCTTCAGAAGTATGACTTCAAACAGTCTTATTGAAATCAATGGGATTTAAGCTGAGTTACTTGAAAGCTTCTGAAAACTTGACTGAAAGTATCTAACAATGAAAGAAAAGAAGAAATAATCAGGTGGATAGATGATGGTAGTGCAGTGGTATTTCTATGAAATTCCAGGTATTTCTATGAAGAAATAACCAGGTGGTTAGATGATGGTAGTGCAGTGGGTGTGGTCTATCTTGATTTCAGTAAAGCATTTGACACCATCTTCTGCAGTATCCTTGCAGATAAAATGAGAAAGTGTGGTCTGGATAGTGAAGTGGATTGTGAACTGGTTGACGGAAAGAAGTCAGAGAGTTGTGGTCAGTGGGGTCTAGCTGGAGTTCTGTATCTAGTGGAGTCCCTCAGGGGTCAGTACTGGGACCAGTACTATTCAATATATTCATAAATGACGGATGACGGAACAGAGTGCACTTTCAACAAATTTGATGATGATACAAAACTGGGAGGAGTGGCTGACACACCAACAGGCTGTGCTGACATTCAGCGTGACCTGGACAGGCTGGAGAGTTGGGCAGGGAGAAATTTAATGAAATAGGACAAGGGAAAATGTAGAGTCTTGCATCTGGGAAAGAACAACCCCATGTACCAGTATAGGTTGGGCACTGACTTGTTAAGAGAGTAGCATGGGGGAAAAGGACCTGGGGGTTCAGGTGGACAGCAGGATGACCATGAGCCAGCAATATGACCTTGTGGCCAAGAAGGCCAATGGCATCCGGGGGTGTATTAGAAGGGGTATAGTTGGTAGGTCGAGAGAGGTTCTTCTCCCCCTATACTCTGCCCTGGCGAGTCCTCATCTGGAATATTGTGTTCAGTTCTGGGCCCTTCAGTTCAAGAAGGACAGGGAAATGCTTGAGAGAGTCCAGCACAGAGCCACAAAGATTATTCAGGGAGTGGAGCATCTCCCTTATGATGAAAGGCTGAGGGAGCTAGGTCTCTTTAGCTTGGAGAAGAGGACACTGATGGGTGACTTCATTAATGTTTATAAATATGTAAAAGCCAAGTGTCAGGAGGATGGAACCAGGCTCTTCTGTCTTATGTCCAATGATAGGATAAGGGGCAATGGGTATAAACTGGAACATAAGAGGTTCCACAGAAACATAAGGAGAAACTTTTTCACTGTTGGGGTCATGGAGCTCTGGGACAGGATGCCCAGAGGGGTTGTAGAGTCTCCTTCTCTGGAGACATTTAAAACCCGCCTGGACACATTCCTATGTGACCTGCTCTCAGTGGTCCTGCTCTGGTAGGGGGTTGGAGTAGATGATCTTTCGAGGTCCCTTCCAACCCTTAACATTCTGTGATTCTGTAACAATTCATACCTATGGAAGTGAATTGTGCAGGCATGCATGAATTTTACACAGAATTACACAGAATTATAATTGAGGCTGGAATAGACCTCTGAGATCATCAAGTCAGGCCTAACACTACAACACCTAGCTAGACCATGTCACTAAGTGCCACATTCAATTTTTCCTTAAACACCACGAGGGATGGCGACTCCACCACCTCCCTGGGCAGGCCATTCCAGTGTTTAATGAGCATTTCCATAAGGAAGTGCTTCCTAATATCTAGCCAAAACTTACCCTGGTGCAGCTTCAGTCCATGCCCTTTCGTCCTGTCACTCGTTGCCTGGGAGAAGAGTCCAGCCCCCCCACCTGCCTACAACTACCTTTCAGGTAGTTGTAGAAAGTGATGAGGTCTCCTCTGATTCTCCTCTTCTTCAGGCTGAACAACCCTAGTTCCCTCAGTTTCTCCTCATAAGACTTTCCCTCCAGTCCCTTCACCAGTGTTGTCACTCCCCTCTGGACCCGCTCAGCACCTCAATATTTTTCTTGAAGTGCGGAGCCCAGTACTGTAGGAACACAGTACTGAAGGTGAGGCCTCACCAGTGCTGAGTGCAGGGGGAGAATCACACCCCTAGTCCTGCTGGCCACACTAGTCCTGATACAAGCCAAGATCCCATTGACCTTCTGTGCCACCTGGGCACACTGCTGACTCATGTTCAGCAGGTTGTCAACCATTACTCCCAAGTCCCTCTCATCTGGGCCTCTCTCCAGTCACTCATCTTTGAGTCTGTAGCGCTGCATGGGGTTATTGTGGCCAAAGTGTAGGACCCTGCACTTCATCCCATTGGCCTCAGTCCATTGATCCGGCCTGTCCAGGTCCCTCTGCAGCATCTCCCTGCCCTCCAGGAGATCGACACCCCCCACAACTTAGTGTTGTCTGCAAATTTACTAAGGGTAGACTCAATCCCCTCACCTAGGACATCAGTAAATACGTTGAATAGAACTGGGTCCAATACTGAACCCTGGAGGATACCACTAGTCACCGGACACCAACTGGATGTGGCACCATTCATAATCACTCTCTATTGAAGTGAGGGGGACAGTATTCTGCTTGAAAGATAATAAAGCAAGTTGAGCAGCCATTGTTATCCTGAGGCCTCCTGAGATAAAAAGGAGACAGGATGTTGAGGCCTTGAGACTTGACAGCTTTACAGCCCTTAGCTCATCTTGCATGGCTTGTAGATAAGGGAAGCTAACTCAAGACAGGGAGGAATAAAGAAAAGCCTCCCCCCAGTCTTGTGATCGCTGACTCATGCAACTCTGCATCCTGAGACAAAAGGTGAAAAGTACACTGTGAGGAAGACTGAGAGCCTTCCTCCCAAAGACCCCCGAAGACCCCGGCCCACGACCACCAGGCGGCATTGTGCAAGTGCCCGTGGGAGGAGGCCTCTGATAATGAGTTCCTGGAACTGATTATAATAATCCAACCCCATAGAATGAATATGTAACTAACTCTTAAATATGCATGCTTTGGTGTAATAAATACCTGCTCAATGGACACTTTGGCGTGCAACTTAGGAGGAACGATGTCCCTTGCACCCGGCGCCGTAATAAACATACCTGCTTTATAACCTTTTACGGGTTGTAGAGTTTGTTTTCCGCACGTCACTATGACAGCCATTTTTTAACCCAGCAAAGGGTTCACCTGTCCAAGCCACGTGCTGTCGGCTTTT
Organism: Todiramphus chloris collaris; assembly: GCA_025345505.1. Classification (NCBI taxonomy): domain Eukaryota; kingdom Metazoa; phylum Chordata; class Aves; order Coraciiformes; family Alcedinidae; genus Todiramphus; species Todiramphus chloris. Next base: position 14,425,840 of record JANVCC010000057.1, read on the forward strand.
CCTGGAGGATACTGTGAGATACTGTGTCAAAGGCTTTGCTGAGGTCTAGGTAGACCACATCCACAGCCTTCCCCTCGTCTCTCCGGTGGGTCACCCAGTCATAGAATGAAAACAGATTGGTTGGGCAGGACCTTTCCTTCTTAAACCCATGTTGACTGGGCCTGAGCCCCTGGTTGTCTTGTATATGCTGCTCAATGGCACTCAGGATGATGTGTTTCATAACCTTGCCAGGCACTGAGGTCAGGCTGACAGACTGATTTTCTGGATCCTCCTTCCATCCCTTTTTGTGGATGGGCATCACACCGACCAACCTCCAATCATGTGGGACCTCCCCAGTTAGCCAGAACTGGTGATAAATGGCGGAGAGCAGCTTAGATAGCTCTTCCGCCAGCTCCCATCCGGACCTGTAGACTTGTTTCACAAACAAAAAAAGACAAAACATGACTGAAACCTGATCAATGGCTAGTATGGCAAGGTGGACCATATCCTTTCACAAAGAATTCTTATTGGGTATCCTGATGTCTTGGAAGTATGTATAATTTACTCATTCAAAACCAAACCACATTTTCAGAATGTCAATAGCAGCCAAAACCCTAGACTTTCTGATGGATTGAGTACTAAAATGGAAATAGATACAAGTCTCTGTCGATAGAGTTACACCTTTTTAGAGTTTTCCTTACTCCTTATGGATATCTTTTGGAAGAAAAAAAATTTTAAAAATGGATGCCTCTATGTTTCTGTAAAGTACTTGGTGTTCCACAAGGCTGGACCACTATTACTCAGTTTTTCTTCTTTCGACAATTTTCTCATTTTTATTACACCTAAGTTGAGGTGCGTTTATTCAGTAAAATGTTAAGCTAAACACACATATGAGCACAAAGTTTAATTTCCACCATGTTAAAAAATGTATGGAGAAATTCTGAAAAAGGAGGAATTTCACTATCAGATAAAAATATGCAACAGGAAGGTTGTGAATTATCACACAGGTACACATTTCTCCACTAAGGACTGGGAAAACTGTAAGACACTAAAAACTACCTCACCCAGAAGATTAAATTGACATGCTGTCACACTTGGTCTTCCCTTATCTGCAGATCTACTGATCCTACCATGCTCTAAGACTGATCAAATCTTTGTGGTAAAGAGATGAGGAAAAGTGGTGGGATCTCCTTTTATGACCCATGAATATCAAAACCAAGTAAACTGAATTGGACAGATAAGCTGCGACTGAATGTAAATAACACAATCAAACATCAACGTCCCACTCCTCATCCTATCTGCTGAGTGACTTATATATGGAGAAACACTTATACCAATATACTGTTCCCATTAAAGTTCTCTTAGACTGCTTATACCAAAGATGTGGTATAATTTTTTACTGTGCCTTATCATGTTGAAGCTAAACAAGCTTCTCTGCAACCTTCTATGAAGTGAAAATTGTGGTGTGGCAAAAACAGCCAGAGCTGCACTACAACTACTGGCACACCCTTAGTTTCCATGCCTCTGACCATCAGAGCTATGCTAGTGAAATTCTGTTTTCTTGAAATCGAACAGGACATTATAGTAGACTGCAAACAGTACAAACTGCAGTATTTACCACTACTTAAAGTAATCGTCCCATTTTGTTCGGCACAGCAAGCTTACAATACATGTGTAGTAAGTGGTTCTCCTCAGCATGTGTTGATTACAAGATGCATTTTAAAAACAAATTTTAATTAAAACGAGTATTTCTCAGCTTCTGAAAGGGAAAGAAGGTAATAAAAGACGTAACAGGCTCTAAACCATCTTCTAGCTTAAATTAAATGTCATTTAAAAATTAAAATGAACTTTACAGCCACTTACACATACTAGAATTTGTATATAATGCACACCTTCAGTTATACCAAATTCCAGCTTTTGAAAGCAAGTAGCTACATCAGAAGCACTACTGTAAAAGCAGATCAATTTATCACAGGATTTAGCAGGAGAAGCTGCATTGCCAGCTATCTATGAATCCTCCTGAAACACTGACCATACGTCAGACTGTACTCAGACCCATTTTGTGGTGCATTTTTGGAAGGATGCTATCTCAGTATGTTTTGCAAGTGACATTCTTCAGAAGATTCCCACCCTGTTGGTCACTAAAGGGGCAGATTTTGGACCAGGAATGGTTCTATGGCTTCTTATGGCATGAGGTTTTTCTCTTCTGATGAATAAACAAGCACAACTGCCTCTGATATTATGGGATTGCCTATATCTCCAAGACTAACAACAAAATAAAGCAAATCTCTTAGATGAAGGCACTGACTGCATGAGCCTGGACAAGTTGCTTGTGGCCAGAGTTCAATCCAAGTCATACTGCTCTGGGTCACTGGCCTAATTGTTCCAATGCTCTTCATCTAAAACAGTGTAACTGAGGACAAAGCATTGTTCTTAATCTTCTACTGGTTTTAATATTAACTGTATATTAGAGGAGTGGCCTTTCATGATTTGTGCTTTCACATGTCACTCAACAAAAGAGAGAAACACTTTCATTTTAGTTTATTACTATGAACCTCACATTCATACTTGTTTACCTCATTCTTACTTGTCTGTCAACAATTTGTGCCATTTATTGCAGTCATGTCTTAATCAAAACCAAAAATGTGAGTCGTGTGAGTTCAAATCTAGCAAGGAGAGGCAGCCTTGTATTCACATGAGCTTTAATTTGACCTGCCAGCTTGTCAGAAAACTGCAACTGCTTTGATTGTACAAGGATTTTCATTTATTTATCTTTTTTTTTTTTTTTAAATTTTTATTTTCATTTCACTTTTCTTTCAAGCAAAGGGAAACCCAGAGAGAGAAAGAGAAAACCCATCACTTGAAGAGCAGCAGAGAGAAATTAAGTCATGGGGAACACAATTTTATTAAACATTTTTCTTGAGAAAGTAGAGTACTCAGCCCTCAGTAGAGGGCTTTTGTAACTCATGGGATAACATGTCAGCCTGCAACATGAATGAGCATTTCTTTACTTCATTGCACTGGTAATTGCTGTGTGCTTTTCAGACAAATCTCTTGTAGGGAGTAGTATTTGTCTCTGTTATACACCAGTTTGTAATTTTCAACTGTGATTTGAAATGTATTACATATTCACAATATTTCAGGAAATACTACTATGTGACTTGTACTATTTTTTCTAATTTAATTTTTATGCAAGTTTCAGACTTTGTCTCAGGCTCTAACAAATAAAGGATACAGGAGGTTTGAGAGTCTCTTTTTGGAAGAAGCAGGAGCTGTTCTGTTTGGTTTCATTTTCAGCTGGTTTCCTAGGGCAACCAAACATACTCAAGGTCTTTGGAATTGGGTCTGCCACTGGTTGATTGTTACTAACTTCTGAACCTCTGTCAAGAGTAGGGAGCTCGTAGATAACTCAGGTTGCCACCAGTTTCATTCAGGTAGGCAAGCAATCAGAAAGGAGAGAGGACCCTGTTAAATACTTCCTCTTAAGGGGAAGCCTACAATGACTACAAGCTTTTCACATATACTACTAGAACATATAAATGGCACAGCTATGAATACTGTTGTCAAAAGAAATCTTTAAGTGGTTTTCTCCATATTATAATTCAGTTCTTATTCAGACATGGTATAGCATATAGACTGTGTGGGTTTATTAAAAGTCCTGACTCCAGCTCATCATTTTCCTGTCCTGATGGCATGTGTAACAGATCTCTCACGTAGGTTCTCTAATGAAGAATGTCTGATGAAGAGGGGGTAATTCAAACTGAAGTTTTGATGTAATTAAGTTAAAAGAAAGCTATAACAATTCTGAACCATCTGATTCAAAACTATAGTCCTCAACAGTTCCAGAATTAATTTTTTTAAAAAGCCCAGTTTAGTTGGATATTTTAAACAGTTAGTTACAGACTCTTCTGTAGCCTTATTATTCTGGCTATCAGCCAGTCACTGGACCATAACAAGTGATCAGTTATAATCATGGTAAGACAAAATTGAATTATTATCTATAGAGGAATGGCTGCACAACCTACTACAAATTCACTAAGCCAACAAGTCCTCTTGGGTATGTTACTTAAAAAGAATTCATATTTAGATTTGTTTTTAATCTTTTGGATTTACAGCATTTAAAATCATCTCAAGTAATGTTTTCCAACTCACACTCCCTACTTTTCAATCTAAATATAACCAGGCTACTAAGATACACTGAAGAAATTAGTTTTGCTGTATAACTTCCATCTCAAGCTCTGCACACTTGCATTAGGGCTGACAGCCCTACCAGACATCCTAGGTGGTTTGCTGATTGTTTGCTCAAGGAAGCAGCCCAGAAACCAGCTGAGCATTACAGAATACACAAAATTAGAAGGAGGAGAATCAGTATTTTATTTTTCACATATGGGAGCCAACTTTGTCTTTCCTGCACTTGTACAGTTACAGGTACAGAAAGCACAGAGTACTGGACATGATCCTACTACACAGGTTATTCTGGGGCACCTGGTGATCTGATGTGTCATGAATCTTGAAATTAAACTCTCATACTCTAGAAAGGTTGCTATACTCTGATACCTGTAAATCAAATATATTTAAGAACTCCATGCTACCTAAGCAGAGCGACAAAGTGAAGTACAGAAGCAATATGTTCAAAGGGTTCAGATTCCAAAGCATAATAAAAAGCAGTTCAGAGGCAAAGAAATGTACCTGGAGTTTCAGGTGCCTTCATCTAGGGGTGAAGAGAAATTAAAACCTCTACACATGGCAGAGGTGAAACAATCCCAATGAACTGCATGTGAATTCTTACTCCTTGAATCTGTCCTTTAATGAAGGGTAAGGTGATAGCTGTGTCATCAACACACAGGTAACATTGGCTAAAATTCCAGTATGTTCCATACAAGAGGGACAGAACTCCTCTGTAATGTATTGGATTCAGTAAGCAGGCTTGGGGATTTTCAATCCCTGTAATTAGAGATATGCTTTGAAGTTACATTGAAAATATGAAGGCTAGAAATTCACCAGAAGCATTAGTGCTTTGAAAGACATGTGTTTACTACTGAGCATTCATATTAGATTAAAAGCATAAATTCCACCATAAAACTGTAACTGCATAATATTTACTTTGTCATCAGATGCACCTTAGTGGCATTAAAATACAATCTCTTGCACAATTTGTTCTTAATTTTATCCCTTAGTTTACATAAACTCATATATAATTTCTCTTTACATAAATTGAATTAAAAGTACCAACAACACATCATGAATCACTCCACTGATAGCTGTATACTAGTACTTACAGCTGGCCCAGACTGAAAGAGCCTTTTAAGATCCTTTTATCCTGCTGATTTTAAAGTCCATGTCTTCAACTATAAGTACAGATAGAAATGAACTGGAAAAAAAACCCTCAGCATAATCTTTTAAAAACATTATCTCTAGCCCAAAACTGAAGATAGAAGAAAAGCAAACAAACTGTAACTTAAAGAGAGAAATTCCAAATTAGATGCCCATCTGTATTAAGACAGAAAACACACAACACAAGTTAAGAAAATACAGTAATTTTAAGATTGCAATCATGACACATTATGAATGCAAATTTGTTTTTACACAAAGTCTTATTGAAGCCAATAGAACAGATGAGGGAATAAATTTATGGGATGCTTTTGACAATTGCAAACTGCAGAATTCTCCTAACAGGAGAGCATTGATATGCAAAGTTAACACGGGATTCCTTCAAACTATGCTTCTCCTAGAGCTGCCTGCTGTGGCCAACTTAATAGTACTGGAGATACAAACTCCATATGCCATGACATACTTGTAACTAAGAAAGACCACAATTCTGATAATACTTCCTGTCATTCTGCAGGAATGAAAGGTTAACACAAAACTAGCTTTAAGGTTTTCCTTTCTTGACAGCAGCCAGAACTGTCAAGGCTCAGAAACTGTTGCTAGTCTTTTAAAAACAGTATAGCTAATCATTGTTTTTGAAAACATCCACACAAAACATCTTGTTTATTCAAGCATAAATAAAACAAGAACACTTGTGAAAACAATAAAATAAAATTGATTAATGATTCAACTACAAACACCACTGTGAAAATTGATCCGTCCACAAACACTACAACAAATACTAAAAAACCCTTCTGTGCTGAAGGAAACATTGTCAAGGTCAAGTAACTCCCCTGTATAACAAAACCTAACATGGAAACCACAGGAAGTGATCTTACAGCAGAGCCTTCTTTAGTTCCAACATCAGAAACATTGTACTTTCCTATAGTGACATATATAATGACATATTTTGTACATGGATTAGCAATGTTAGCACTATTTTTTCACACATGTTTATAAATTTTTAAAGAAAGTAGTCTGCAAGTAAAATGATAAAAAATTCTATCAAAAGATAAAAGAAAACATAGTGGAGGATTCTGGGCTCTATTCAGTCAGAATTAAATCTAGCCTTCCAGGTCACACAAAGCACAAAAGGTCATGCATGCTGGCAGCACAGCATATGTACCTACTGTACCAAATAGAGTATTTAAAAACAAACCCAGACTGTAAGAACTCCTAAATATTATCTCCTCAACTGTGTTTAAAGATGTTCCTTCACACCTGTGCACTCCTTCAGCAGCACAAAGGGAACTGAAAAGTACCTTTTTCAGAAAAGCTGGGGCCTCCAAACCTGATATATAGAAGCCATGAATAATAAAAGGTGGAAGGAATGGGTAAAGGAGGTGATACTTCTAGATTTCTGAGGAAAAAAAATTGGAAAATTAGTAAGGCAGAGAAGTCTGAGAAAGAAAACTTAAGGTCAGGAATATAAGCTTCAGCAAGCCTTTGGAGACAATTGAACACAACAATGCCTGACTGGAACCCATTCAAAAAGAAATGATGAAATACTAGAGAACTCTAAATAAGAATGTGATATAGTCTCTCCTCCCTTCTTTTTACATGACAAAAGCAAGATTCCGCTTGTTCCCTGGTTCTGGGACCAGGGAACTCACTGGAAAGCTGCTGTAAGAGCTGAAGTGTCCTGGAGGGCAGACTGAGCTGGATTATACAGGCATAACTGTGGGCTAAATAGCAAATCTGGAGAAACGAGCTCAAAACACATCTTATCAGAGGTGGTAGAGCCATGGGATTGGTAGGCTGAGAAGAATATTGCCACATCTAGTTTAAAATGGAAAATTAAACAGATGAGGAGGATACTAATGGCTTAACTATTAGTCAAGAAAAAACAATTTTGTCTTTGAGATTTCCTGAAGATATATGAAATATTAATGAGGGTTTGTCCTGGTTTGATGAGAATAAAACTCTGTTCAGTGACTTTACTTTTCACATAAGTTCTTTTAACTAACTGCACTTTCTGAAGTTAGCAGTGTGTTTTCACTATTTCTACCAGTGGTAACAACCAGTGTTTAGAGTTACTACCAAGGATTGGTATTCAGACCAAGGCCACTGCTGGATCTTGTGTACCACATTGGGGGGTGCAGAAAGTAAAAGGCTGCACCTTCAGGCAGGATTGGACAGGACAGGTGACCCCCAAAGTGACCAACAAGGTATTCTATCCTATATACGTCATATTCAGTATAAAGCTGAGGGATCATAAGGGTCAAGCTCTTGCTCAGCTCTTGCTTGCTTCTTCAATGGCCAGCATCTGAGAAGGACTCTGTCCATTCTGCCTTTGATCCTGACCTGCGTGTTCCTGAACCTGATACCAGAATCCAGCTCCTGAACACAGCACCCGTCTGCTGCGGGGCCCAGTCTGGGACTTTCCCAGTGCCTGCTCCACAGTATCAGTTGTGACAGTGATGTAATTGCCATCAGGGGAGGTTGGGTTTGATACTGGGTTTGTATGTATTTGTTTATATTTCATTTTTATTACTATTTTTATTTTCATTAAAGCTGTTCTATTTTCCTTTTCTAATCACTAAGTCTCTCTCCATTATTCCCTTTCTCTTCCCCTTTGGGAATGGAAGGGGGTTACCAGAGAGCATCTGTTATAGGTCTAGCAGGGTGCCCTTACACAAAAGCATGACAGGGTTTGGCTTGGCATCTCTGCTTCTCAGATGATGAAGGGAGTAGAATTTCTCTTCCCTAAATTATTCCTGATGCCACTGTACTTATTAAGAACCACTCATCTGCATGGTTGAACATTGGCTGGCTGAAATGAGATTGACACATGGCAAAACATTTGAGGAGTTGAGGTGTCTACTGGGCTACTGTGGCTAGTTCCAGGATAAATAAACATTTTTATGAATGATGTGGAAAAAGAAATCACATTTCTATATTGCAGACAACATTAAAATAGAAGGAGCTGCAAGCACAAGATGGCTTAGAAAAGTAGTCAGAAAATGGTAAAATGGATTCTGTTACAGAATAAATAAAAGAATGGGAATTACAATCTGAAACAAAGAAGAAAGGACATACATGGCAGAGAGTAATGTTTAAAAAAGTCTTAATTACAACAATGAATAGAAATTGACTACAAAACACACATTTGTGTGTCTCAAGCTAGCAGTAACAGCTACTGGGACAGTAGCAGTATAGCACTGGGACAGAACAGTGCTTCGGTATGTTAATCCGGCATAATCACACATCAAGCACTTCTGTCACTTTATAAAGGATCTAGAAAGGTTTCAGTACAGAACAACTGAATCAATAGGGACACAAATAGAACACCAGACAAGATTTAAATAGTTAATAATAATTACCTTGGTCATTCCCAGTCAAAATAGTTAATAATAAATTACACAGATTTAGGTAGCATAAAGCTCTAGATGGATTGAGGAGGGAGGAAGAAGGAAGGAAAATAACTCTAAAACTTAAAAAAATTTAAAGGAAGAATGGGGATGACTACATCTGTTTCCTCAACATGGATGTTGAATTGTCAGTTTCTAGCAAAGCCTTGATAATTATTAGTGGCACTGCTGGTTATGATACAAAACAAGACTGGACAAAATACTTGCAATGATGAGCTGACGTGAAAGACATGAGAAAATAATTAGTTTTCTTCTCTTCCACAATTCTTAAGATCATTTATGAAGACTTAAAAATACTTGCTTGGCTCCATTTAGGATTTTTCTGTGTCCTAACAGTAAGGAATACCACATATGAAAATCTTAGTCTCTGGAAAGAATGTAAAGCTATAAGTATAGTAAGTATTTTAATTTGCAACAATAGAGTTTTTGAAGCTATGTGCTAGATTTTAGCTCATACCTGAAGCAGCATTATTGCTTGCCACAAAAAACCAGAACAAACAAACCACAAAAAACCAAAACAAAACAAAACAAAAAAAACCCAACCAAAAAAACCAAAGGCTTTTTTTAAGTTCAGCTAGGTTAGATGAAACATTCTTAGTTGGCCATTCCATCATTCAAACCCTAGAAAAGTTATATAATTTGCATTTTGAAGAGAGCAAATTTAAATCTTCAAACTTGCAGTAGGGGAGTGTGGGATTATTCCTGAGGGAAAACAGGCATGCTTGTTTTCAGCAAGACTGTGTGGGAATAAATTGGGCTGCGGACAACGACCTTGAGGTATGCTTGAGAATGGCAAAGGAGGGAGAACAAAGCAGTGAAGCAAGAAGATAAAGAAGAAGAAAGTAGAAGATAACCTGGATGGGGGGTGGTGATGGAGGCGGTGTAGGATAGCCAATGATGTACTAGTTTAGGATGTGTGAAAAGTGTGTGTTTAGAGTAGTTAACCAATAGCTGTCAGTGGTGGCATGTATACAGGAAGCGAAATTGTATATAACCTTGGCGAAAACGTGAATAAAGTACCCTCAATTTTGATCATATTGGTCCGTGTTGAGTTCCTTCAGTTCCTGCGGGGAAGAGGAATAAAAACAATAACCATGCCTCTGAATTTTGTGTTCTATCAAAAATCACGGGTACAAGCACCTCTCTATTACACTGGGTACAAAACCACGAATTGTTTATTCCCATGCTCAGAATGCTTATACTTTAAAAAAACCCAAACAACTATGCAAGTTCAACCATTCAGGATACTATGAATTAGTATAAAATGTGGGTCTCTCAGTTGTCCTTGTTGTGGGAGTCTACCTAGAAATTAATTTTTTTTCCTACCTTAACAGACTTAACAGTACAACACTTCAGAAAGCAGTGATACTGCTCCATGCCAAAAAAAAAGGGATTCGAAGAATGCGTTCAGAATCCCTTCTGTTTGACCAGCAAATGTGTACATGGTATGTCCATGAAAATTCCCATTTACAAACTCCAGAAATATCTTTCAGAATGCTCCAATAAATCCATCATAATAATAAACTTCTGAATAAATAAGAAAACATGAGTCATGATTAAATAATGTGGAAAGACAAAGGTGCAAGTTTTTCACATGACACAGAAATGACTGCTCCTGAGGGACAGGATGCCATCCAGAGGGACCTGGACAAGCTTGAGAAGTAAGCCTGTGAGAACCTCAGGAGGTGCAACAAGGCCACAGGAGGTGCAACAAGGCCAAATGCAAGGTCTTGCACCTCGGTCATGGAGATCCTCAGTATCAATAAAGGATGAAGGGATTGAGAACAGCCCAGCAGAGAAGGACTTGGGGATACTGGTGGATGAAAAGATGGACATGAGCTGTCATTGTGCACTCACAGTCTAGAAGGACCAACTGTGTTCTGGGCTGCATCAAAAGCATAATGGCCAGCAGATTGAGGGAGGGGATCCTGCTGCCTTACTCTGCTCTGGTGAGATCTCACCTGGAGTACTGTATCCAGCTTTGGAGTCCTAAGCACAGGAAAGACATGCACCTGTTGAGCGGGCCCCATGATCAGAGGGCTGGAACCCCTCTGCTGTGAGGAAAGGCTGAGGTTGTCCAGCCTGGAGAAGGCTCTGGGGAGATGTGATTGCAGACTTTCTGTACTTAAAAGGGGTCTATATCAAAGATGAAGACAGATTTTTTTAGCAGGGCCTGTTGCGATAGGTCAAGGGGTAATGGTTTTAAACTAAAAGAGGGTAGATTGAGACTAGATATAAGGAAGAAATGTTTTCTGGTGAGAGTGGTGAAGCACTGGAACAGGTTGTCCAGATTGGTGGAAGAAGCTCTATCCCTGCAAACATTCCAGGTCAGGTTGGACAGGGCTCTGAGCAACCTGATCTAGTTAAAGATGTCCCTGCTTACTGACGGTGGTTTGGACTAGATGAACTTTAAAGGTCCATTCCAACCCAAACCATTCTATGATTCTATGACATCTTAATTTGTATGATATAATGCTTTCACACAAGCTTGTTAGACTAAACAATTTTGATAGTGTCAACTATTTGGAAGGTGATGAAACTGATTTATGCAACTGAAACTGTCCAAGACACCAATTCCAATTCTGATCCTGACACCCAAATAGTATCTTTGAACTTATAAAGGGATCACAAACTTTAAAAGCACTTAAGTGAGATTGTATATTTCAAGTCAGCAATAGTCAGAAAATATCAGAATGAAGCATACTTTAACAATTTTAAGTTGAGCCCTTTGTTCAGATTATGATATTGTCTTCAACTGCATGATGACCTACTATTTTTTCCACATAAATTCTTACTCATTCAGTGTACATAATGAATAGTGTGTACATAATGAACTAATTTTCTCATAACAGCTACTCACTATTGTTCTTATACTTTCTGTCTCTTCAGACAGGTCTCCAGATTTACTCTTCACAGGTTTTCAATTTTCATTCCATCCTCATTCATCCAACTCATCTAATCATTTTTTTTTCGCAGTTTTACTTCCCTAGGCACCCTGCCTGTACTTGGATTGCCTCACTTGCTCTTCATTTTCTTTTCCTGTTCTCATTCAGGGACATTTTGATTACTTCTGCCTTCCCACTTAAGCTAATCCTCACAAACATCCCCAGCCTCTAAGTATTTCCTGTTCTTCCACCCTCGATCAGCCACTGCCTCAGTCTCTACTAGCACATTTTGGGACACTTTTCCTGCCCCTTTCCCTAGTCTGCATATCCCAAGTTCTAACATCCTTGTTGAAGGTGTGTTGCTCTGCTTTTTTTCCTCTCTGTGTTTTGATAGCTGTCTTCTGCTTTCCAGCTGTCAACCCCGACTGTAAGAGCACAGAAAGCAGACGATAGCATCACTGCTCTCGCTCTGGCAGGCAACCAGCAGCTACAGTGAGGTATCTGTAGGGGGAGCACTGCCCAACCACAATGTGGAGCTTCAAGAAATTCAGTTGTTAAAATCTAGGACTGTACCACCAAGTCTGTGAAGACCACGGCTTTTTCAAAGGCTTACGATTTTCTGAGGTTAGATACATTTTCACAGAATCGGCCTGCTCATCACACAAAGGGCATCCATCTACTAATGGTTTAACCCCTAGGTAGCGCTAATACAAATTTTATAAAAAGGTGAAAAGAATTTTTAGCACAGATTAAACATTCTTTTCTGGCCCAAGTTAAATTTGACATTTGTAAGCTTTCTAAATGGTCTGGATTCATTAAGAGAGATAACAATGAAAAAAAATCTTAAAAAAAAAAAAAAAGAAAGAAAAAAAATCTAAACATAGAAGAATTACTGTGATATTACTAATTGCTTACTCCAGTTCCTGGATTTCTGTCTCCTGTATATATATATATATATATATATACACACCTCCTATAGAGGTATAACCCAGTTTTCAGAATACCAAAGGTTTCAATATGAATTCCCTCAACTTAGAAAACAAGAAAAATAGTTTGTTATCTGCATAACAATTCCACTGTTGTTTATGTTTATACTGCAGCATTGCCTCAGTTCCAAATTAAGTGTGCTGCAGAATTTATCATAGCTGGAGAAATAATGGTATCATGTCATTCACTGACTTTACAGTTACTACAGCTTAGAGATCAAGCACATTTTCAGAATATGAAAATCTAGCATATATGTAATTCACTACAGGTAATATATTGATATTTAGCACAAAACTTTGATTAACCTCAGTGATGCCAACACATCACCTTAAGAACTACATCTTTTACAACAAAGATACCCTAAAATAAATTGTAAGTATTTATAATATAAACCCATGTACAAAATTAGCAATCTAAACCTGCTGCATACACAGTTGCACACTTACCTAGAAAGATTAATGCCCTAACCTTTGCTTGCTTGTTTTTATGGTCTCATTAAAACAAGCTTTTTGATACGTAAGTGCCACCTGTAGGAAATACCGAAGTATGCTCAAGTGCAGATGTGCCAAAATCAGTCAGTGAGTTGCATATCTTACATGCCCAATATTGGTGCCTTCTTCAGAAATTCAACCGTGTACTGTAGGAAGCAATGACCCTCTATGATAATGGCTTACTTGGTGAAGATTAGTTTGTAAAGCCAGATCTACAGGAAAGTTATTGTTTTCCAATGAAGCCTATTCGAAAGAGAATTAAAAAAACCCAACTACATTCTTCCATTTGCTTGCCTGGATGATACTGTTCCACAGAAATCCAGTAGACCTCAACTACAGTACGTTGAACCAAATAAGAATCTGAAATGATTAACATGGAGTACTTTACTACAATTACTTAGGGTAGACAAATATTAAGGATTACATGATTTATTTATTTTCATTTCTCTCTAGTATTACTAAAAAGAAATAAATGTGAAAAAGTGTTTTAACAAAAGAACAGTCTAGCCTCCAGTACTATAAATATAGTTCAGTTTCTCTAGGCAGTGAGGTGGGCATGAGTGGAAGTACATATTAATTCAAACATCAACAAATTCAAAGAATTTCCAATTCAGTTACAGAAATAATTGCTAAAAAGACTTTTCAATGCCTTGACAACTTCTTTAATATTTCAAGAATAAAGAGCTTACAAAAATCCAGCATTTAAAATATTAAGTCTGCCTAGAAAAGCTGAAATATGAACAGAAAAAAAAAAAAAAGTTGAAGTATTTAATCACAACTAATTTGTAAAAAGTAACTGAGAAAGCTGGACTGAATCTCTCTATAATCACCATATATAACAGTTGTGGTCCAAAAATACACTCAAACAAGGAAACAGTTTCATTAATTCAACTGTACCATTCACTGGCAGCATATTCCACATCCAAGGCACATTTTGTATCAAAATATGTGAAGTTATTTTTGATAATTACATGTAAAATGAGAAGATGAGAATAATCTGGTATATGAACACAAATTTTATGCCACTCGACAAGAAAATGTTTTTCCATTATTTGACTATCAGTTTCTCTGTTCAGTTTTGGCATAAAAGATAATGTGGTCTTCTACCACAGTCAGCTTTCAGTGTTGTTTCAAGCAGGTAGATTTGTTTTGGCAGTTCCTCATCACCACCTTACATTTATCTGCTTGCTTCGACTCAGATAATCTTTAATATCCGCCCCTGAAAATCCTAGAAGCAAACTTCATCTGTTCGACAGTCTGGCTGTGCCTTCCGGGAAAGACTGCCGCTGCCTCCAGGGCACTGCCGTCTCCCCCGGCGGTGAGGCCGCACGCACGCCCGGCACAGCCTGGCGCGGCACACCCGGGCCCGCCGCCGGCGCGGTGCTCTCCGCGGTGCTGAACCACGGGGCCGTCGCCCCCATCGCCTTCCGCTCCGTCTCTCCCTGGGCCCCATCTTGCGAGCCCCATTGTCGGTCCACTCACGCCTTATCGCTCACACAAGCGACCGGCAACAAGTTTGGGCATTAGCTCACGCCAGCCAGCAGATTCGTCTGTGTATTTTAAAGCACAGGCGCTGCCCTACAATACAAATGAGTTCGGTGATCACGGATAACAAACCCCCTCCCCCCCCAGGGCCGCTACCCCGTCCCTGCACCCGGAATCTCTGCGGCGCCTGCTCTAGTTCTCCTCACTGCCTCTTCCAGAATAAACCCCAGAGTCCATTCCTCGCAGGGGCAGGGTTGTGCAGCAAGCTCGCACAGGGGTAAACACACTGCAACGCCAGGGACGGGTTAGGGAGCGTCAGGTTTCCCTCCCTTCCCTCCAGCAAGGTGCAACCTTCTCTTTTTTCTTTTGTTCTCAGTGGCAGGAGGGTGGCGGCGGCAGTGGCGGGAAGGGTGGGGAACACTTGCACCTACAAATACATGGGGGATAACAAAGGACCATACGCCGCGGGGATTAATTTGCATTAGCATCCATGAGGGCAGCAGCCGCATCTTGCTTCTGCAGGGATTAGCCATGTAAAGCCCGGACTTACCGTCCCTATCGCAGAGCTGAATCGCCTCCAGGCTGAGGTTCTTGATCACCTCCTCGCAGGGGCTAGTCGGGCTGGTCATGGTGTGCGCCAGGCGCGGAACCTCCATCGCGCCCTTCGCCGCTCCCTGCTGTGGCTCCGCCGGGGGCTGGGGCTGGCGGGCTCCGCGGCGGGCGGTGTAGAGCCGCGCGGCAGCGCTTCCAGGAGCCGCACGGCTCGGCTGGGCTCGGCGGTGGCGGGCGGGAGAGGCTTTGTCACTGCGGTGAAGCGATGAGGGGGCAGCAGAGAGGCGCGCTCTTCGCACCCCAGGCGCAGCGTTTAAAGGGGCCGCCGCCGCGTCAAAAACGCTCCCCTCCCCCCGCTCTCCTTATGTAACGGCGGCAGCACAGGAACGGCGCCGTGGCGCTCCGAGCTCGCCCTGCCCGCCGCCGGCTGCCTCACCGCCCCTCACAGCCCCTCGGACACGCGGTGTCCATTAGTTACGGCCGGCGCGAGGCGGCCTCGAAGGCCGGCGGGTGGGCGCGCGCCGCGGCCGGGCCCCGGGTTCCCCCCCAGGCGCAGTCTCGCCGGCTGGACGGGGTCTGCGGCTGGGAGTTACAGCCCTCCGGTGGGGGCGCCGTCGGCTTTGGGGCGCCGTCCCGGCTTCCCCCACACCTGTCCCGCTCGGCCTCTCTGTATGTTGTGTTTCGAGGTTACTCCATCACCCGTGGCGAGCTGCAAACGCCCAGGAACCCAGGGTTATTGACTTTCCCTTCTCTCGGCATCCCACACCCCAAAACCACTGCACACAAATCACTCTAAATGGCAAGGGCCGCGTGCATTCACTTTGATCTTGCAGTGATGCAAGAATTTGGAGGTAGAAATATTAGCTGCTGTTAAACTGAAAAAACCAGGAAAACTGGCAGAAGGTTACAGATGGCAGGGGGATGGGTCATTCCTGGCTCTCTGCCTGGAACACTTCTCTCCTGCTCTCTTTCTGGCAGGAAGTGTACTGGTGATATTTCTACCACACTTTTGTGAAAAGTGAGATTTTTTATTTTTCTAATGAGAGGGAAAGAACTCCATCTCAGTTAGCAGTTTAAGGAAGAAGAATAGGGACAGAAAAAGAGAAAAGTTACATAAGGAGTAATAGAACAAGTTGAATCTTGTGCAGCACTGTACCACCAGTGGGTGTGACATCCCAGGTCCCTCCTCACCTCAAGTCCACAGGCTGGATGACGGAGCCTTGCAGGCTGAAAGAGCACAGCACTTTCTCCAAGTTACAGATCAATGTCGGGATCAAGCTCGTTGGGATGGGATGGGATCACCAGTCTCCAGATAAAGTGGTTTCAGCACATTTCCTACCACACATTACAATAAGCATTCCTGGCACCTCTTTGTTGTTTAATGAAACCAAAATTGGCACCATTTGTCCATCCATTTTGAGACACCAGCAGCATATGCTTTGAGAAACTCCAGTTCCTGGCACACAGACCCCTGACAAGATTGAGGCTGTGGTGTTTCTTGGTCAGCATTGCATGCCAGCAAGTCCAGAGAGTCCCTAAGGCTCCCATTTTCCATGTAGAGTCCCAAGTCCAGTCCTCACTGATGCAATATGGTAGCAAGCTCCACACACAGCCACATATTTGTCACTCAGAGGTGGTGTTCCACTGGTCTCTGGGATTATCCTGTTCTTTATCGTGGTTTCTAGGGACACTTAATCTGAGGAGATGAGCTCTGGCATTACCCTTCACAAAGCCACTGCCAAGTGCTGCTACCTGGGAAAAAGGCACGGGTTTTAGGTGAAATCTTCAAAAATCCATAGTGCAGTATGGGGAGGAAGAGCAACAGTGAGCACCCTTCCTGCACCATCTCTTCTTCTTTCCCTCCATTCCCTGCTTATCTTCTACTTTTGCCTCCTCTTTGGCTCTGCTATTTTTTACCATGAAGGAAAATGTGTGCAGAGGAATCAGGCAGAGGAAAAATTGAAAGAGTGGGAAGGAACCCTAAAGGAAGAGAAAATGAAAATAAAGTAATAACAAAGAGGGAGAGTGTAAATCAATGGGGAAGTGGGAAGGGAGAGGGATATATGAATGAATGCACAGAGCAAATGCAGAATCTAAGCAGGAAGAAATAAAAGTGGGTGGGACTGCATTCATCAGGTTTTAATGTTGGCTCTGACAAGCATTCATTCCTTGCACGGAAGACAAACCTTTCTCCTTGGTCTTGCAACTGTTCTTAGCACACAGTCATCTCCTGTGTAAGGATGGAAAACTGCTTTCTCTGAAGGCAGTGTATTTAGTCTCACAGCCTTATGTTCCACATTGATTCCTTTCCACAATGTGTCAGACGCTTCAGCAGCTCACAATCTTGTTACTGCTTTGCTACAATATTGTATAAAGTCCACTTGAAACAGACCCTGTTTTTGAATACTGTGAGAACTGCCATTTTATTCTCTCTGCCTCTATTTTATACACCTTTCTCTCCTCTACTTTTTATTCTATGAAATCAGGTTCTTAAGAAGGGATGGATTTTGCATAGCTCTTTGAAAGCAGACAACTTTGGGGGTGTTCCCATTGCTCCAAGGCCTCACATTTCTCATCTGCCTTAGAGTAATAACACTCGCCTGAACTCTATTTATCTCTCCACACCATCACACCTTTATTTTTTGGAAGAAAAGACGGGTTAAGTCTACAAATGCTGGCAGACATCAGTGGAATTGTAGAGCAGAGAAACATTTTCCACAGCTCTGCTTTTCTAAAGCATGAAACGAGATGGACCTGCCTGAGACAGGATTCTGCAGTCACGCTTCAGACTTCATGCTCCCTTCAGCCAATCAGTACTCCCATCACCTGGGCTTGAGCTCAGCATTTTTAAAAGCTCAGAGTATTCCAAGATGCAGTTCTGTGAGACCACTTGGTGAATTTAGTCATAGGCATTTCAGTCTCAAAGCACACAATACTCTCTTGGTGTTTTGCTTACCTGAAAGAACAGTACTCTGCTTGCTTTGTAAGGAATAACATTGTTTGAGGCACAGTTTTGTTTGTGCTAAAGGATGACAGAGTCTCAGTGTATAATCAGAAAGTTTATCCTGTGACAGATTATGCCCGACAGCATTTAGCAGAAAATGTCACATATCACAAATTTGGGTCAACATTATGTAATGGGAAATCTGCCAACGGCAGCACATTACAGACAACAGTGTCATGTGTTTAAAATTGCAAAAGCTTGCAAAGTATTTGCCATGACAGCAACCTTTCACACTATCAACATTTAGACAAATAGTTTATTATCATTTTTGGTAGTTAACAAGACTATGTTTGTTATCACTGCAACCTCACTAAGGAGAGAGAAGCAGCATTTTCTATCACGAACAGGAAACGTGAGCTGTGGCACACGTTATCTTGGATGGATGGGTTGAACAATCTTGGCACTGGTGCCTTAACCTGCCATTCACAGTCCCCCAGGTCACCAAGATCTTGCAGCAGGGCTGCCACTCTACAACAAACAGGCAGAGAGGATGCCAGCTAGATGAAGAGGTATGTGGCTTCTTTCATAAAAGCCACAACCTCATTCAAGCCATAAAAGCACGAGGAAAAGTGTGCTTCTCTCCACAAACTAACCCCCACACCATCACAAAATTCTGCCCTGCCTGTGTTGCACTCCATTCTGGGAAAACTGCTCTGCATCAGAGTACAGCACAGAGCTGTAAGACAAGCCCATCCCTCCTATTTGAAAACAGTTTTGTATTTCACAGTACTAGGTTTTTATTTGCAAGTTATAAAAGAAACCTCATTCCTCAGACTTCAAGCAAGACTCAGAGTTCCAGCTCTTCCTTCCCACTTGGGCATAAAAGAAGACTTGTGTTATTGCTCAATGGACTGTGCAAGCAGAAGGCAGAAAGGCTACAGACATAGTTTTCAGGAAAGAAAAACAAGGGAGGAAATAGAGACAGGCTTTGTGGGTGTTTTTTTTGGTTTTTTTTTCATTTCTATTAATATGTCACTTCTGAGGAGAAAAGCAAAATATTAATGGATGGTTAAACAGAAGGGTCATAAACAGTATCCAGCATTTTGTGTCAGTCCTAAAAGAAGCATTGACTAAGCTTAGCAACTAACTACTGAAGTTTCATGTAAAAAAAATGCTTTGCAATTTAACAGTCATTCTTTCTCTTATTGGACATGTCAAGTGATTAAAGCATGCAAAGGCACATACTTGCAAAGGATTGTGTACAAGATATTCTTGAAATACCATAGGACACCCTGGTGACAGAAAGACAAAAAAAAGATCTAAGACACTAAGTGAAAGCTGTGACTATGTACAGTGAATGTGGAGTGCGACACAGATTCCTTTTCTGCATGGCAACAGGCATTGATGTATGAGAGTTCAGAGCCCTAGGCACAGCCTCTCACTGAGAACTTCTTTGTTTTTTCTCAGATAGCAAAGCAAGAGGCTTCTCAAATGCTCAAAGAGTATGACGGTACAGGTCCCCCCTTTTTTCTCTAGGACAATCCAAGGTAGAGCAGCAGTGTTTGGTCTTAGCTCTGGTGTGAGTCTCTCCCTCTCTTTCTCCCACTTTCTGCAAAGGCAACAACTACAGCCGTGCAACCTGACACAAAATCCAGCAGTGAGGCTGCAGCTCTGGAAAAAGGGGTCTGTTTACTGTTTTCTGCTTTGATGTCGTTCATGATGCTGGGAAGTTCTTGCTATTTCTGAGAACTCTCCAGTGAGATGTATGCAGTAGTTCATACATCTCAAAATGTCTGTCCTTCGCTGTTAGGAAGACTTAATTTCAGCAATTGCATTCAATTCATGCATTCAGGCTTTTCTTACAAGGCCATAAATAGCGTACTTTAAAATGTCAAAGATATGATTCTGAGGTAATCTTGTGACTTCTGTTGCCAGAGGATCTACTAATGAATCTGCAGTTTTTTGTATAGTATGACATGAAAATGGGTTCTGTATGGGAAATCTCTAGTCTATTACTCAGAAAAAAAAAAAAAAAAAGACAATTAGTCTGTGAAAAAGGCAACCAAGGGAATGTGTGATAGAGATTTACTAAAGCATGAGTAGCACAAACAGGGTAGCCAAAGTCTGCCTGTTTGCCAGATCTCCCAGTACAAGAATTAGAAGGTGTCAGTTGCAGTTAATAGCAACCAGCATCAAAACAGGAGGAGATGGTACTTCATACAATTTATGTTACAGTTGTAAGGCCAAAAGATGGTGTTGATGCTAAAAGCTCTCACTGGTTCAAGGAGAGGCTGGAAAACTTAATGGAAAAGAAATCCTTTAGAGTTACCAAACCCACAGGTGTTTCAAAGTCCCTAAGCTGAAAAATATTAGCATCTGGGAAGAGTTATTGAAAATTGTTAGATGTGCATCCATTTTCAGCCACTACTAAAGAGACTAGGTAGGGCTGACTCAGCACAGTCAAGGAAATGCCCTGGTGTGTAAGCCTTCATTCCTTATTACCCACCCCCACCATCACATAGACCTCATTCATAAAGAACACTTCAGAGTATGGAGCCCTCCAGCTGTATCACCTGGGTGTGCAACTCCCAACATACTCTGAGCAACAAAAACATTTAAAAGGAAATTCTGGTCTCAGCAAAACAGAAAGTTATCCAGCAAATTATCATTTTGTTAATGTTATTTATGCTGCTGCTTTCTGAATCTGTTTTCTGATCAGATTTAAAAAGCCTGAATAAGCATTTAAGAAAGACAAATTCTTTTATAGACAAAAATAATGTATTTGTAGCCTCATAAAATGTATTTATTGACTAATGGGCACAAAGTACTGTTAATGATTAGTATTATAATTTCTTAATTTGTTTTTCTTTTAAGTTTAGCCTCACCTTATTAGATCCATAGGATCCCTAGAGAATAGTTAGAACCTTCTGTATTTGTCCTCTCCTCTGTGCTGTTAATCGTTCTTCCTACTTTAGTAATCATTTTCACATGTAATTAGTGCTTTATTCTCCAGATATTGGACCATATCTTGACCTTTAAAAGATAATACTGGCCACTTACCCTTGACAATGCTGACTGCTGTTCAGATTTACTTTCTGTCTACAGTTCAGTGGCCAGCCTGTGATACCTTTAGGTGAATTTTAGCCCAAGCTGACTTGTCTTGCTATTTCCCTTGAGGTATTATGTGGCAGAGCATCAAATGCCTTTGTAAAGGCTTTATGCTGTTCTGTACTCTACAAATCTTCTGGCTTAATCTTAAAAAGAAGTGGAGGGATCAACATTCTAATTTGTCTTAGTTTACTGTAGTACACCTGTGTCAAATCTGGGTTGCATTATACTATTCACCTCTATATTAATAATTTTTTCCTTTCTGCTTTAATATTTATAGTATTTATTTCAATTTGGAGCCATGCCCATAAGACAATAGTTTCTATAGTTACTCTTAATTCAGTTTTTAAATACTTGTGGAATTCTGACACTTTGTTAGTCTCCTGATACCTCCTCAATTCTCTGTGGGATTTTTAGCAACTAGTTCTTCCAACAGTTGTACAAATACCCAAAGGGACACCTCAGATTCATTAGTTCAAGTGATGATATTTTGTTATGTATTTCTTAGCTACTTTTTCCCAGCAGTTCACAATTACATCAATGGTTTCTTAACCAAGCCGTTATTCAAAGTTTAATACCCTTCCTAATAAATGTCATGGCAAAAGTCCAATTAGTTTTAGTGGGAGTAAGAACTGGTCCAAAATTTGTTTCCTTATTACAAATTAATGACAGTTAATATTTTCTTGATCAAGTCATTTTGTGTTACTGTGCCTTCAGGACATACAACACAGTCTCTTCACACCATCCTTAACCTCTTGGCAACTGTTTCAGTGTATCCTCATGTTGTCCCTGGTTTTCTCATGTGCACTAAACTTGGAATATAAAAGCCTACTTTGGTGACCCTCCAGTTTTCTGTTTCCAGTGCAGTCATATTTTACTTTTACTTGCCTACAGTGACCCATTCTCTCTTCAGTGTTTCCCATTTTCATTTGAACAATACACATTTCTGCTGGCTTGCCATTACAGTATCTTCTTGAGTCATTTTGCTGCTCTTCCCCTTTCCACAAATGTTTTTCTTAAATTATTTCAACTGATCCTGTCAATTAGATGTTCCTCATAATACTACATCTGTGCTGGCTTGACCCTGGCATGGCACCAGGTGCCCACCAAACCCTTCCAGCATACCCTCCCCCTGACCCCCATCAGCATGGCACTCAGGAAGAGAATAAGATGAAAAGAGCCATGGGTTATGATAGATAAGATGTTATTCTCTACTTCCCGTTCACAGGCGATGTCAGGCCGAGTCCAGGAAGCAGGGCTCCAGGAACACGTAGCAGCCGCTTGGAGGACAAAGCAGAATGCCCCCCCATCCTCCTCCTGCCCTCTCCCTTTATAGTAGAGCTGACGTCATATGGTATAGAATATCCCACTGGTCAGCTCAGGTCGGCCGTATCCCCTCCCCCATCTTGCCCCCCTAGCCTCTGGTGCCATGTGAGCACTGGCAGTCATAACACGGGTGTGTTATCAACACCCTCCAGCTCCCAGTGCTGCAGCATGAGGGCTGGATGGGGAAAAGCAGCTCAGCCAGGCCCACTACAACATCCTTTCACTGGATGGTGTCAAAATTCCTCAAAGATGGCCAAGAAGGAGGTACAGTTCAGTAATATATAAAGTTAATAAAGAAAGTCTACCTGACTAGTTCCCCAATGACATCTACCAATCTAGTTTTCTTATAACTATAGAACATTGAGGGTTTTTTTGTGTAATCACAGAAGGTAGCCATTCTAGATTAATGTTGCTGCCTGCCAGCTTTTGTACTATCAAGATCTGCTATAACTGATGTGACCTGTCAAGACAGGAAAGTTACCATTGTCTTATCCCTCACTGCTACCATGAACATAACTAATTAACTGCTAAGGAAACAAAAGGAAAATTATGTTAAATGAATGAAAGGAGGAACACCCAGACATTCCCTCTCCTTGGCTCAGAGCTTGTCTATGTAGTGAAACTAGTCTTAAATTTCACTCTCTTGGCTCATAGTCACTTGCTACAAGCTCTTATACTGTCTTTCAGATCTATGATAATTTAAATATGTGATCCACAATGAAGATTTCATGAGGAAATACATTAGAAACAGCAATTAGAGGTGTGCTTTACATGGTTTTGCTGTGGCAGGTATGTATGCCCACTTAGCACCCATATACAGACAGATTAGAGAGAGTACTGTAACAGACAAAAAGTTTATAGCACTGTTTGTTAATAACATCCACAAGCACTTTAATTACACCATATTCTTCTCTGAATGATGTTCTATTGCCATTACTTGTGTTCTGGATATATGGTAGCCCTGCAGTATGTTATTTATTGATATTATAGCAATCCTTGCGGTTTTCCAGTTACTGTTACATAAACAGTGCCCCAGAGTACTTAAAGTCGGTAGAAGAACTATGGTATTCTGTGAGCCTATGGTGGCATTCTATGATTGAAAATCATAGAAATGACTCAAAAATCTGTTAGTGTGAGATTCACTGCACCTTCTTCTTAAACCAGGCTGCGCAGGAGAATGGTCACAAAGACCACCTTCAGCCCAAGGAGCTTATTTGCCTTAGGATCTTTCCAGACAGTGGACAGTGGTAAAATCCTCAGCAGAGTGTCTCAGTGGGAGGGGAGCTCACTGTAGGTGCCCTAAGTTGTCACAGATGAAATGCTTTCTCTTGATTCTACAGGAACCAGGGGGAGAAAAGCATCCTGAGGCTAAATCTAGTCTTTGTGAATACCCCCTAAATTATTCTGGTATGTGTTTGCAACAGCTATCTCTGATAACCTGAAAGATATTGTTGGAATGGGAAATCAGAACAGCAAGCAAATAGGGCAAAGCACTCTCCCCTAGGCTAAAACTAGCCCGTTACCTCTTGTCCAAAGTTCAGGATGCTTAATCTACAAATGCTCACAGGAACAGTGCTTTCTGCAAAGCAGAACAAGTAAGTAGTCATTTATCCAGGCACAGCTGTTGTCTCATGACAGAGGTCTGACAGTGTCTCCTGTGTGATGGAACACGGGTCTGTTTTCAGACTTGTCTGATCACTGCTTATCTGTGACCTGCTGAACTCCCATCAAAAGCCAGTTATCTGTAAATTCTTTTACTATATTTTTCTCTTTTTCTTCCATGCAAACTGCTAACCTGATATCTTACATGAGGATTTTTTACCAAACTTACTAGAGTTATTCCATATTTTTTTTTCCTGTAATA
Organism: Todiramphus chloris collaris; assembly: GCA_025345505.1. NCBI lineage: Eukaryota > Metazoa > Chordata > Aves > Coraciiformes > Alcedinidae > Todiramphus > Todiramphus chloris. Next base: position 14,450,199 of record JANVCC010000057.1, read on the forward strand.
CCAGTATTTTTCTTCTTAATTCTCTCTGTTCTTATTTTTCTCCATTTTTAGTCTAACCTCATCTGGTCCCACCTATCTATCTCAATGCCAGCTTCCGATTAATATATCTCCACATCAATTCAGCCACTGACAGTTTTTTTTTTGGTTTGACCACATGACATCCACATGGTCTTTTCTGGGGCAGGAAGGGGAACTGGGGCAGAAAATAGCAAAAAAGAAAAATATTGCTTTCTATTAGGTGGTTGGTTTTATTTAGTGAAATTAAATTTTCTGATGTTTTGTCCTTAGCATAACTATTTACAGTAGCTGCCACTAGACAAGAAAGCTGTCTTTATGGATTTTATCAGTCTCATAACATATTCCTTGTCATGGTACAGAAATACTAATTTGTGCATATAAGTGACAGAAAAGTCTTATGATAGCAGATCCAGCAGAGCAACAGAAGTAATGGTGTAAGGTGGAGCTACACAGGGCTTTGTACTTTAGATGATAGCGATCTAGATTAGTCCTGCTGTTTTGTGTAGGCAATAGCTATACTGCTACAGTTTATTTCCTTATTTTTTTTAGAATGGCTACTACCATTTCAAACATTATAGCTGTAGCTACATCAAATTAATTTAGAAGTTGCACCAGCCTAATTATACATATGTCTACAGTGATATAGATAATGTTCTTCAAAAACTGAGTACAAACCCCCTTAATTTCTGTGTGACACTAAACAACTCCTACCATGAATGAATTAGCCCTGGTATTAAGATGTACTGAAACTTGTGCTTATTTTTGTATCAGAGCCAAACGTTCATTTATAGTAAAAACTCTAGAAAGTTATTACTACTTGTGTGTTTACATTCACTAAATTTATTCAAGTTAAGTTTTTCAGAAAAGGCAGATATGTCAGAGAGTGAGCCCAAGGAGAAGGAAAATTGAAATTCTTTAGCACCAGCAAAGGACTATTCAAATTTGCCTAACAGTGCAATAGGAATGAGTGCCACCAGTGCTAAATTATATCCAAATCCTCCATGCTCTGCAGGGAGTTTGAGGCCTGAGCAAAAACGCTCCATGACCACTTTCTTATAGTCTACCCTGTGGTTTTGTTCTTTCTTGAAGTTGAGTAATACATCATTTTAAACTGGGGGAGCAGATGAAGTATAAATCAAACTGCATCTGAGGGTTAATGATATTAGCAGCTATCAGGCCCATAGGCTATCCTTTCCACTAAGCCTTTCCACTAAGGCTTATGCCCTCAGAAGTTAATAACAGGGCTGTCACAAACAACAAAAATGCATAACTGACCTCTACCAGAATTGCAAGCAAAACTTCCTGCACAGGATCACTGATGTCCAGTAAAAATATGACAGCAAATAATTCAGGTAGGAAACACAGGAAGGTGCTCCAATATGTTTTCAAGGCTTCTTCCCATGCTTAGGAGAGATAAGGGATGCTTACTGACAAATGAGACACATACTGGGAAGCACAGTTGTGAAAGCAGATGTTGATGTCCCCTCCCCCCCCCCCCCCCCCCCCCCCCCCAAAATGATCTCCTTAATTAAAGCTTGCAAAAAAACTACTAAAAAAAGCAATAATGCAGTGAACATGATGACGAACATAGGGAAAACCAAGCTATCTGGGTCTTGGGTTTCTTTTGGTGCACAGTGCTTCAGCATTTGAAACCATGCCATCTAGAACTTAGGAGAACAGTTGCTACCAGCAAGCATTATTAAATAGCAGAGAGTTTAGGCAAACATGCTCATTCCCAAGGTGTGGCTGTTTGGTCACAGAAGGCAAATGCCTGGGAGGTGTCAGGAGTTTCAATACAGAAATAGGAACAGGCAGTGGGATTGGACTACAGTTGGTTTGGGATTTTCAGCACTCACTAAAATGACTGCCTGACAGCACTGTCTAGATGGAAATATTATGCAAGCTTTATACAAACTGTGAATTCATCTTGGAATAGAACTTCCTCCCTATATCAAGCTGGGAAAACACTTTCTTGACAAATATATTCAGATTGAAATAGATCACACATCCAGTTTTTGAAAGAATGTATGTTCTTATCCCCATTTTCTCATTTTGTATTTCTCCACCCTCTCTAGGGGTGATGGTCAGAACTTCTTATACTGTCAAACTCTCACTGACCTCAATAGAAAATTGCTCATCTCAAAACACAGCTGAACAGAGCAGCCAGCTGCCTCTCCTTCAGCCAGTTGTTCCAAACTGAGGTTGCAATCCCACATGCAGCTGCAAGGCAGGCAACTGAGAGCAGGGTCAGTTCTCCAGCCTATTATGTGGTGGTTCCATAGGCGGTAGAAGCAAGAGCTTTGCTACAATGATCATGGGTATCTTCTTTCATTGCTTTTAAACTGTTTTCTCGTCTTCCTCCCCCTCAACTAGCCATGGAGTCTTATTACTGCTTGATCCATCTGAACCCTAAGGCAAAGTTTTCAGCACTGGGCACATTCCTGCAGAGAGAGTTTTGTATGAATTATAAAGTCAGGGCATTCAAACGGTATGTCAATTCCCTTCCCACAGGCTGTATTCATGAACACTTATTCATCTTGAAATGGTATGCTAAGTCACTCAAGCTCTTAAGCTTCCCTGGTTTCATGTCACAACTTCAAGAGCAACAAAAAGGGAGAAACAGAATGCTCAGAAAAGCAAAAACCCAAAAACTATAGTCAGTAATATTTCTGTTACTGCAACTTCTGATAAATAAAGAGATCTCTCCCTGCATGGATAAAGCATAATGTTAAGTGCTGTTACTCATCTCATAACAAACTTGGATTCAGTCCAATGTTTTTGTCACCAAAAGATTATTGCTGTGGTGTCCTCCTTGTTTTGGGAAAGTAGACAATGAGAAAGCCCCTCAGCATGTATCCTTCTAGACACTGTAAAGGAGTAGAAGCAAATAGCAGAGATTTCCAACCCTATTCTGCTGTGGAAGGACTGTTGGCTATTTCTGTCAAACAGAATTTTGTTCTGTCAGAGACATACCTTATTTTTTTTCTTTTTCCCTGTCACTATGTTTGACAGTATTGCTAGCTATATGGGGTCTGACTAAGGATGGAGTTAGTTTTACCCATAGCAGCCCTCACAGTGCTGTGCTTTGTGCTGAGAGCCAGGAAGGTGTTGATAACACAGCACAGACTGAGGCTGTTTTTCCAACATTCTCCCTGCAGTGCCATGGGCTGGACAAGATCTTGGGAGGGGACACAACCAGGACAGCTGGCCGAAAGTGACCAAAGAGATATTCTATACCATATGATGTCAGCTCAATAATAAAAGCTAGAAAAAGGAGGAGTTGGGGGGAAAGGGGGCATCTGCTTGTCTTCTGGAGCAACCAATATACGTTTGGAGCCCTGTTTCCCAGAAAATGGGCCTGACATTGCCTGCTGATGGGAAGTAGAGAAGAAATCCTTGTTTCCTTTTGCTTCTGTATGTGTGGCCTTGCTTTGCTTTTCATTAAACTGCCTTTGTCTTAATCTATCAGTTTCATTCTTATTTTCTTCCCCCTGGCCCAGCTGAGAGGAGGAGGGGGGAAGTGATAAGTGTAGCTTGGTAGGCACCTGGCATCCAGCCAAGGTCAAACCACCACAATAGCCTTCACAAAGCACTTCTCAAAGATAATATTATCGTGTGAAGCCTAGCTGTGCACTGCCAAAAAAGGCTAAACAACACATTTCTTACATCCTTAAATCATGTCTCCCAGGCCTGCTGGATATCAGAGGGTTTTGCACAAGGAAGCAGCTAAGTGCAAATCACTTGTACTATTCTACCGGCTAACTAAAGAGTAAACACAGGCAGGGCTAGAGCTGTGGGCACATAGTGCTTGCTGTGCTCCATTTCAGAAGTATAGCATTGCTTTCCTTTCTCTCATGCCCTCTGCTACACACCAGCAAGCAAACAGGAGCATGAGAACAGCTGACCGCTTCTGATGCCAAAGCACTGTATGAGGTGGACTGTAACAGCCTGTGCTAACCAGCACTCCTCAAAGAAAATGAGAAGGCAGTTGTTCCTCACAAGCCTTGTGTGAGGGTGGTGGAAGGAAAGGGAAAGGAAGTCACTCTCTATACTCTTTATCCTCTCGTGGGAGCTAAACATACGAAGCCGGATTTGGGAAAATGTATTAAAATGAGACCATGGCAGGTTGTCCCCTTCCATACAACACAGCAATTGCAGGAGTGCTGTCAGAGCCACAAGACCAGCCTTCGATGCCAAATTCACATGGTTTGGGAAAATAGGCAAGACAGAAGCACAGGAGCCTCTCTGCACTCTGATCCCGTTTCTTCCCTTCTCAGGGTCAGTGCAGTGCCTGGGACAGATAAACAAGTGCACACGTGACAAAGGTGCACTCAAAACCTCTTTGCCCTTCTCCTCCCTGAAATTCTTTCTCCTGTTCACTCTCTTTGCTCACCAGTGGTTTCTGGGGAAAAGAGAAAAAGGAAGAACAATAAGGGCAACTATAAGTTGCTGTTTCCACACAGCTCTGCTGCAAGGACCAGCAAGCACATGTTGGCGACGTTCCTCTCCATGAGAATAGATCAGGGACACACAGAGAAACTGTAACTTTTAAAGATAAGGAGACTTCATCTTGACATGTATAATCTGACTGAGTACCTGACATGTACATCATAACTGAGTACCTATTCCCCATACTGCCCTAGCTATGGGTCTGCAGGATCCTTGAGTGGCAGAAGGCTGGTGGGGAGAATGGGTCCACACATTTCCATCACTGAGAGATAGTTTATCAATTGTTTGAAGACCTGTCCAGATCAAGTTTGATTCTATTTCCAGAGCTGCGTAATGACTGTTGATGACATCTGCCCATGATGGCAGCAGGCATTGATGGGTACTGTAAAATGTACTTTCCAAATGTACAGCCACATGTTCCCTTTCTGCTCCAGGCGGCTGATAAAGATCCATTGATGGCAGTTGCTGTTTAATATAGCAAATGACTTTGGAGATTACAGTCTTCTCTTATGTAATCTCCTTACATAAAGATTGAGAAAGAAAACATGTAAAGAGCAGAATTTGAATGGTAAAACAGCAGGGGATCTGGAGCTCAACACAGGTATTGCCATCTTGAAAGTCTTTTCTGAAAATCCAAAGATAACAAAAAGCCAACAGGCGTAAAATTCACCTTCTTTTAAATATACACAAGACAGTTAAACGAGAGTTGTACCTCACCACAGAATCTTGTGTGATAATCCACTACCTGGTATTTAGCTAACCAGAATGAAATGGGAGGTAACTAAGCAATAAATTTTAATCCTGAATAAAACCAAAAGAAAACTGATAAAAAAGCTCCAAAAACTAGAGCCTAGAAATTGCAAATGTGTTGTTCCTGGGGTACGCTCAAGTTGGAAAAAAACAGCATTGCTCTTCCTAACCAGCTATCATGTGGTGAAAAATGCTGTCTGACATTTTTTGCATGGTGATTTATGAAGCCATGCCATGCTACTTCATTCAGTCTCCTCATGCTGCGTCAGCATCTCCTGCAGTAAGTATATTGCTTGTTGCTCCTAAAGAGCATTCCTGATAATTCATGCTTGTAGTAGAGAAAGACAGAGGGAATGACTTACAGTGTTTAAAATCTTTATGGCAGAGAGAAGAGAAAATAAAAGAAAAGATAGAAGGAAAAAGAGGCAAGAGTGTCAGAATGGATGGAAAATACAGACAGTCTTTTGTCCTTTTCATTCATATTTATTACTGTCTGCTCTGTTCCTTTCTTTATCTTCCTTTTCTATATTATCTGTCATACTGCAAGCTTTAAGAACATTGTTCTTAAGCAGATAAAATAGCAAAAAGCCAAAACATGCAAGGTCTGGAAGAATAACTCTGTTCATGAGTGGAGGCTGTTTGTAATGTGAGAGTATCTTAACAGGTTTCATACCCTGATGAAAAAAGTCAAAACCATGAGAGGGTCTGTCCTGTCTTCTAAGCATGAGGAATAGATGGATCACAGGTTTACAAAACTCAGTAAGTGCTAGAGGTCTTTCACTGCTTTTAGATGAAATCTGAACTGGTTCTTAAGAGAGCTGAGTAAATGCTGTAAAAACTTCCACCAGCATTTGCTCAAACTTTTTTATGGATTGAGTTCATCTGTGTTCATTTCCTTCCATGTTTTTCCTTCATATATATTCTAATGAACAAATTTTCTGGTGATGAGACTCACAGAAACTGAAATCATTATGCAAACTATTCAGTGAATGATTTGGAATAAAGCATTGGTAAAGACTGGATTCTTAAAGATAGAAGCAACTAAGGAAATTTCACCTCTGTCCTATTACTACACTAGTTATAAACAAAAGGGTGCATATCTGCAGTATTTTTCTATTCAAAAAGCTGCAATTCTGAAATTAGTTAACATTAAAATGTTTTTTCATGCTGGATTTTATCAGCCTCTCAAATGGAAAACACTGCCTATTTTTTCAATGCATATTTTATAGAAAAACTGTAAATTTTTTTTTCTGTTTGCAATTTTTCCTTAAAGTGCTAAATATTGATGTGAATTTTATTGACAGTAAGATCAAGGCCAAACTTGAGGAAAAAAAGGTTAATGCTCCTAACAATTGCTCCATTTACAATGAACTATTTCAGGCAGAACAAATTCAGACACTACTTGCACTGTCTTCTCTTAAATCCTGCAGAATAGCTCTGAAATATAAGGTAGAGAGGACATCCAAAAAGAGGGGTAGTAAGGAGACAAACCACCTAAACTAGGGGAAGATATACTGCATGTTCTTGTTTCATGTGGGAAAATAGCAATGACATAATGATCATATGACTAGATTTAGTCAGTTAAGAAAATGAGGCTTTCCCATGTTTATTACTGAATTACTAAATGTGAGTAGATGCGTTACCAATAGCAGCTGATATGTTAGCCCTTCTGAACTCTCTGGCTCGGTTGCTTGGTGATATTGCTGCACACACCAGTGCTGTGAGTCTCCTGATTTACTGTCCTATGTCCAGGAAGTGAATCTTTCTGAATGTCTTGTTGGTGCTATATATGCAACTGAGTTCATCACACTTTAGAGAGACTCCTTAAGACAGTTCTGGAGAGCTGGTAACCCACAGTGTGCAGATACATATTTGACTGAAATTTCTAAAACAAGTGTTCTTTGTGGGGTAGACATTGATAGCAAAAAAAGAAACATAAAGACATGGGGAATCTCAGAAGCTAAATTTCTCCTCCTTTTCTATTAACAATCTTCTTTAAATTGTCTCTGCGATTTTTATAATATTCTTATAGTGCTCCTTCTCCTTATACTTGCTGTGTTTTCTATCATAAGCAGAAAGTTGACTGTCTGGATTTCTTCTTCACTCACAATGACATTAAGTACTTAAGCCTAGGGTGCCAATATCTTTCAAAAGGTGGCACAGGGTAGCAACACTGTCATTCTGAAGATAAAACGCATCCAGGCACTGAATTTTGAATTTATATTATTTCTTGACATATGCTGACAATTTGCACTCTTTTCTCCACTCCTTCTATGAGAGAAACATTCAGTTTTCCAAATATTTCTTTTGGATACCAATACAACTTAGCTGCAAAAATAACTAAATGTATATGAACATCAGACCTTATTTATAACTGCTCTGTTCCATATGTGATTGATCGCCTCCGGTAAAGATATTTAAATGTAACTGAGCTACTTGTGTTGGAGGCAGTGGATGGAGAGCATTATCATTTGGCAGTCACCAGATAGCACAGCTCTCTTAGTGCTCTTCTGTACATATCCCAGCAGACATCATTATTTTAAAAGTCACTTATTTTGCTTATTAGAATTCTGAAATAACAGGTTTTCTCTGGTTATGTAAACTTTTTGTTTTTTCTTCTGTACTGAAGTAATGGTTTTACTTCTCCCACTCTCAACCCCCTTTTGCTGAGTTGCCTTTTTAATCCATCACCTAATAACATAGCATATACAATAAAATCTATTAAAAAAATTTTTGGATATAACACCTATATATTTGCCAAGTAAGGAACAGAGGGTAAGGAAAAGTGTAAGGGTAAAATATATCTTACAGAGTTCCCTAAACCAGAGTTATAGCAAGAAGGAAGTTCACCAATTTTGACAAAGGGGTTGAAACAGAAGGATCCAGCCTAAATACCCTCAGTGTAAGATCACAGAAGTATTTTCACAGGAAGACATTCTAAAATGATACCTGGAACTTGACAGCACAGTATTTCAGTGTTGATTAGAATATCAGTTTATGCCTGTTTTAACATTATCCCAAGAAATTTAAACATAATAAACCCTGAAACTATAAACAAATAATTTGGCAATGATCTGGAGAAATGATTTATATGCAGCAGTTCCTGAAATAAAGTAAATAATGAAGTATCAGAGATTGAGCAGCAGAAGCAACTCTGCTTTGAGAGATGTACATGTTGATGTTTATTTCTAGACTTTGCTTTTAACTATCAAACATTACACCAAAAAACAGACTAGGTCAGAAGGAATTACTAGTGAACACCATTGCAGTGCAGAGACCCTTCGGGTTTCTACTGAAGAGTAAATAGGTCCATGCAACCACAAGTATGCAACTAGAACTGCTGGAAGGATTATTTATGGTCTACTCTTGTTTCATGTCTCCGAAAAATATTCAGCTGAGAATAATATTGGATAGCAGTGGATTATAATATCAGGAGTTTTGAAAGCATTCAATCAGTGACATTCCAGAAGAACTCCTCTAGAGATAGTACACAGACTTCAGACAGGAACAGCATTGTTGGTATTTCAGAAAGATGGTGGCATGTCATTTAGATATAATTTGATATTCTGTATTTCTGTTTCAAAATACTGAAGTGGCCACTGAGTTCTGAAAGGATGTACATCAAAAGTTGCAGGGTTTTTCCTCACATTTTGATGATCAACACCACCACAGAATGATCTCGACATGCCTCTTGTTCATCACAAGTATAGAGTATGAAATCCCTCCTTCTAATAAACACTTCATAGAGAGAGAAATCTGATTACACAACCATAGAAATGGCATGCACCGAATCAAGTTGAATTTTTTTCTTTTTTAAAAATAAATGTAACTCCATTAAAAATAATGTAAATATGCTTAGAAATAAGAAGGGACACAAATTAAACTCTTGAATATACCTTTGCAGCATACTTTGGAGGTCAGCAGGAAGAGACTATCTTAGATAAATACTATTTTGAGATAAATACTTCTAGAGATGAAAAGTTATCAGAAGTGATGGTCACCTTCACTTCTGTGCATGGGATGTAGTTCCCATGCTTTGGCTTGATAGTAAACATACTGTCATGACCTGGAACAGTACAGTCTATGAGCAAGAGAGTAAAACCTGCCTGTGCAGTTTAGATACAAATGCTGATTATGGAAGTTGCCTTATCTTGTTACAGAGAAGCACCATTCTGTGGGGTATCTTCTGTAATTGTATGTTTCTATACCAATCTAAATAATGTGTCCTCCAGCAACCACTGAAGAAACCCATTCCTTGAATAGGATCAGAAGTAGGACCTGTGTAATTTCAGGAAGACTGCTGCTCCATTACAGCTATAAGAATAGTCGTGTGCTGTATGTACTGTATACAAGTGCACATTTTAATTAAGGTTTAATCTCCTTAATCTCTATGCTAATCCTTGATTGTCTTTCATAATATTCCCACCGACCACTCCAGGGTATTTTCTGGCATTGAAAAAGTCTTAACTTTGCTGGGTTTGTTCTGGTTTGACAGGCTCCTGTGTAACCGTCTTCATCTTTTATTTTCTGACAGAAACCTGCTAAATATGTGAGGCAGAAAAAAACCCACCAGTTTGAGCATTAATTGGATGAAAATGATAATTTGTGGATTTGAGGAATAACAAAGGTGCCACTAGAGTGTGTAAGTGGGCAGCTGGCACAGTAGCTTTTGCCAACATTTGCGTCTATGTGGGAGTACAGCAATATGGTAGCTGTTAACATTGTACTTAATAAACATCTCATCATATGTGAAGGCATGACTAGCCTTTTGGAGGAAGAAGCTGAGTATTCTCTGTATCCGCAACAGGATTTTATGTGTAATCCCAGCAAATGTTAGCAGGCCTTCATGTGTGCTTAAATACTATATACATAAAATTGCTTTCTTGAAATCTACTGTATAAGGAAACAGTAAAATAATAGTGAAGTAATTCATACATAGAATTATGCAGAGAAAAACAGTGTAATACTCAACATGGCACTTTTTCTCAGCTGACTCAAACCTTAAGGAAAACCACACAGGCCTGCTGATGTCAAATGCACGTGACAGTTTTCATTACTAGGAGACTTGGTTTCTATGTGCTATATATGTGTGCAAAGATGAAAGGGATCACTTAAGTTATTCCCAAAATTATTTCTTTTTCCAATAATTTTTTTTTTTGCTGTTAGATATAGGAAGGACCAAGGAAATTGTTTCCGTTTCACATGAATTTGATACATTTCATAAACACTGGAGTTAAATAACAAAGACTATATTGTAGATAAAACCAGCACTAGACCTGAGTGAAGTATGTTTCTACAACTATTTCTTGGTGTGAGGTTTCCTGCTGTGGATCTCTTATAACCCTTACACAAAGATTCACTACATTTTTCTGCTATGGAAAAAAAAAAAAAATCTGGTGTTAGGTTTCTGTCTTCTAGTCATGTTCTCTTTTCATTTTGCCATGACATTTCTCTTTGTGAGGACTGTGCTTACCCTTCTTTCTCCACCTTCATCAAAGGGCCTTCTTTCAACCCAAGACTGCTACTCTTCTGAGTGTCATCGCTACACAGCTACAAATTTTGAATAGTTCTCAGCAATATACTTATGTCATATATGTTCCCTTAGAAGGAAGTTCTCTATAATAAAAATGTATCATGACATCAACAACTGAAACATGACCATTTTGAAGAGCCAAAACCACTGAGATTTTCAAGAAATTGTGTCTATGAGGCTTCAAAAAGGTTGATTTACAGATGCAAATAACAACAAAGACAGAACTGGAGCAAACACAAAATATATACTATAACACCTGGCTTGATCTTTTAATTATTTCATTGAAAATGAACATGCTATAAGGTAGTATAAGCAATTCTTTATTTTCAAGAACTGTCAAAATACCCTGTTAATCAGTTCCTAATTTTTATTTCATTCTACATTGTCCACTACTATTTTGCTGCTAGCCTATACATGAACCACAGAGTAAGCATGCTTTTTAACACTAAGAAATTCTAAAAAAAAAATGCAACAAAATGTCATATTGAGCCACTAGCTGGTTACTCAGGTAAAGAAAATTTTCAATTCAGTAGTAATAGTGCTTACCCACTCTCCAAAACAGCTTCCAAAATGAAGATTCTAGCCATGAAACAACACCCATGTTTTTATTTTTACATTCACAAAATCATACACTGTCTTTTCTGAAAGAATTTGTGAATGTAAGGCAGTGGAGGAAAAAATGACAGTACTAAATGACAGCACTATTTCAAACTAAAATAACTTTTTAAAGTGCTTCGGTTACTCTGATGGACAAAAATGCATATGCATAGGAAATTTAGTTTTATAATTTCACATGCAAGAAGAGCCATTTACACTCTCTTACTGAAAAATTAATGACTTGTACATTCCTTAGTAAAATACTTTCAAGAAGCCTCATTAATGTAGGTACTTAAATTTGTTGTCATAAGCATAAGGAACAGTTATGCAGAAGATGCTTTCTCCACCCTATCCCTTGAACCTAAAAGCTTAAAATTTATATCTGTAGAAAAATACCAAACTGTAATAATCCCTCACACCAAAAACTAAAACAGAAAATTGTACCTTCTGAATGAAAAAGAAACTGAAATGTTGCTCTGGGAAGTGAGATATCATAGAATCATAGAATGGCTAGGGCTGGAAGGGACCTCCGAAGGTCATCTAGTCCAGTGCCTCTGCAGTGAGCACGGATACCCTCAACTAGACCAGGCTGCTCAGAACCTTGTCCAACCTCGTCCAACCTCACCTTGAATATCTTTAGGGATGGGGCTTCAACCACTTCCCTGGGTAGCCTATTCCACTGTTCTACCACCCTCAATGTAAAGAACTTCTTCCTGATATCCAACCTAAATCTACTCTAATTTAAACCCCTTACTTCTCATCCTTTCACTACAGGCCCTCATAAACAGCCCCTCTCCAGCCTTCCTGTAGGCCCCCTTCAGGTACTGGAAGGTTGCTGGTAGGTCTCCTCAGAGCCTTCTCTTCTCCAGGCTGAACAACCCCAGCTCCCTCAGCCTGTCCTTGTAGGAGAGGTGTTCCAGTCCTCTGATCATCTTTGTGGCCCTCCTCTGGACCCGCTTCATCAGGTCCATGTCTTTCCTGTGTTGAGGGCTCCAGAGCTGGACACAACTGGACACAGTTGAGGTCTCACCAGAGCAGAGTGGAGGGGCAGAATAACGTCCCTCGATTGGCTGGCCACACTTCTCTTGATGCAGCCCAGGATCAATTGACCTTCTGGGCTGCAAGTGCATGCTGTTGGCTCACGTCCAACTTCTCATCCACCAATACCCCCAAGTACTTTTCTGCAGAGCTCCTTTCCAGCGCCCTGTCTCCCAGCGAGGGTTGTTCCACCCCAGGTGCAGGACCCTGCACTTAGTCTTGTTGAGCCTCATGAAGTTCAGCTGGGCCCACCTCTCCAGCTTATCCAGGTCCCTCTGGATGACATCCCATCCCTCCAGCCTGTGAACAGCACCACTCAGCTTGGTGTCATCTGCAAACTTGCTGATGGTGCACTTGATCCCGCTGTCAATATTATTGATGAAAATATTAAACAGTACAGGTCCCAGTACAGACCCCTGAGGGATGCAACTTGTCACTGATCTCCATCTGGACATTGAGCCATCGACCACCACCCTCTGGATGCAACCATCCAGCCAGTACCTTATCCACTGAACAGTCCACCCATCAAATCTGTATCTCTCCAACTTGGTGAGTAGGATGCTGTGGGGGACCATATCAAAAGCCTTGCAGAAATCCAGATAGATTACATCTATAGGTCGTCCCTTGTCCACTGAGGTAGTCACCTTATCATAGAAAGCCACTAGATTTGTCAGGCAGGATTTGCCTTTGATGAAGCCGTGTTGGCTGACTTTCATTACCACACTGTGCTCTCTCAGCTGAGAGAACTGTCAGATGAGTTTGTTAAACCACTATCTATTATATTCCACTATCTATTATACTGCAGAAGTCACAGCAGTCAGGAGAAGTCCCTACTGACTGGAAAAGGGGAAATATAACCCCCATATTCAAAAAGGGAAAGGTGGATGAACCTGGGAACTATAGGCCAGTTAAGTCTCACTTCTGTGCCTGGTAACATCATGGAGAGGATCCTCCTGGAGGCACTACTGAGGCAGATGAACTGATTGGCTGCAACCAACGTGGCTTCACCAAGGGCAAATCATGCCTGACTAACCTGGTGGCATTCTATGAGAAGGTCACAACATCAGTAGATGGGGGAAGAGCAACCGACGTCATTTACCTGGACCTGAGCAAAGCCTTTGATGCTGTCCCGCATGACATTCTGGTCTCCAAGCTGGTGAAATACGGATTTGATGGATGGACAATTCAGTGGGTAAAGAACAGGCTTGCCGGCCACTTCCAAAGTGTGGTTGTCAATGGGTTGGTATCCAAGTGGAGACCAGTAACAAGTGCAGTCTCTCAAGGATCAGTACTGGGACCAGTCTTGTTTAACATCTTTGTCAGCGACATGGACAGTGGCATTGAGTGCACCCTCAGCAAGTTTGCCGATGACACCAAGCTGTTGGGGCGGCTGACACGCTGGAGGGAAGGGATCCATCCAGAGGGACCTTGACAGGCTGGAGATGCGGGCCCATGCCAACCTCGTGAAGTTCAACAAGGCCAAATGCAAGGTCCTCCGTCTGGGTCGGAGCAATCCCAAGCACCAATATAGGCTGGGCAGTGACTGGCTTGAGAGCAGCCCTGAAGAAAAGGACTTGGGAGGGCTGGTGATTGAGAAGCTCACCATGAGCCATCAGGGTGTTCTTGCAGCCCAGAGGGCAAATCGTGTCCTGGGCTGCATCAAGGGAAGCATGACTAGCAGGTCAAGGGAGGCAATTCTCCCCCTCTACTCCGCTCTCGTGATACCTCACCTGGAGTACTGCGTCCAGTTCTGGAGTCCCTATTACAGGAAGGATATGGACGTGCTGGAATGTGTCTAGAGAAGGGCCACAAGGATGATGAGAGTGCTGGAGCACCTCTCCTCTGAGGACAGACTGAGACGGTTGGGGTTGTTCAGCCTGGAAAAGTGAAGTCTCTGGGGACACCTTATTGTGGCCTTCCAGTATCTGAAGGGGGCCTACAGGAAAGCTGGTGAGGGCCTTTTTAGGCTGTCAGGCAGTGATAGGACTAGAGGGAATGGATTAAAACTAGAGATAGGTCGATTCAGGTTAGACATTAGGAAGAATTTCTTCACCATGAGGGTGGTGAGACACTGGAACAGGTTGCCCAGAGAGCTGGTGGGAGCCCCGTCCTTGGAAGTTTTTAAGACTAGGCTGGATGGGGTTCTGAGCAACTTGCTCTAGTGGGAGGTGTACCTGCCCATGGCAGGGGGGTTGGAACTAGATGATCTTTAAGGTCCCTTCCAGGAGAATCTGCTCCATGATCTTCCCAGGCATAGAGGTGAGGCTGACAGGGTGATAGTTTTCAGGGTCCTCCTTTTTACCCTTTTTAAAAATGGGTATAATGTGTCCCTTCTTCCAGTCCCCAGGGACTTCACCTGACTGACAAGACTTTTCAAATATTATGTCAAGTGGCTTGGCGACTACATCAGCCAATTCTTTCAGGACTCTGGGATGAATCTCATGAGGTCTCATGGACTTATGTATGTTCAGGTTCCTCAGGTGGTCACAAAACTGATATTCACATAGAGTGGAAGGGACTTCACCACCCTGGTCCACACCTTGTGTTTGAACTTGGAGGTGTTGGGAGAGAGGTTGTCAGTGAAGACTGAGGAAAAAAAGTTGTTGAGAACCTCAGCCCTCTCTTCATTCGTTATTACTAGCCCACTATTTTTACTTTTTGGGGGTATGTGTTTTCTTTGAACTTCCTTTTTTCATTGACATACCTGTAGAATCCATTCTTGTTATTCTTTACATCACTTGCCAAGTTCAGCTCCAACAATGCCTTGGCCCTCCTGACCTCATCCCTACACAGTTGGGCTACATCCCTATACTCTTCCCAGGGTACCTGTCCCTGCTTCCACCACCTGTGAAACTCCTTCTTGCTTTTTAGTTTGACCAGTAGGTCATGGCTCAGCCACACTGGTCTCTTCCCTTCCTTGCTCAATTTCTTGCACATGGGGATCAAGATCTGTTGCAACCTATGAAGAGTGTCCTTAAAAATCTGCCAGCTCTGTTCGGCTCCCTTGTCTCCTAGGACTGTTTCCCAGGATATCCTATTGACTAACTCCTTGAAGAGCTGGAATTTTGCTTTTCTGAAGTTCAAGGTCCTGACTGTGCTTTTTGACTGATTTCTGACCCTTAGTACCGTGAATTCTACCAGTGCATGGTCCTGGCAACCCAGGCTGCCTCCAATCTTGAGATCCCTGAGGAGCTTATTTACATTGGTAATCACCAGATCGAGTGCTGCTTCCCCTCTGGTAGGGGTGTCTACTTCCTGCCTCAGGAAATTGTTGTCGAGGCACTCCAGGAGCCTCCTGGATTGCCTACTGCTTGCTGTATTACTTTTCCAGCAAATGTCAGGATGATTGCAGTCTCCTAGCAGGACAAGAGCCTGTGAACGTGATGCTTCCTGTAGCTGGAGTAGGAACACTTCATCAAGAGTTTCCTCTTGCTAAGGTGGCCTGTAGTAGACTCCAACCACAAGGTTCCCCTTGTTGCCTTGATCTCTCATTCCTACCCATAAGCTTTCAACTTGCTTGTGGCTATTCTTTAGGGACATCTCCTCACATTCAATCCATTTCTTAACATACAGGGCAACTCCTCCCCCCCTCTTTCTTCTTCTGTCCCTTCTGAATAGCTTGTATCCATCCATAGCTACACTCCAGTCATAGGATTCATCACACCATGTTTCAGTAATGGCCACTATGTCATAGTCTTCTAGTAGTATAACAGCTTCCAACTCCTCTTGATTGTTGCCCATGCTTTGTGTTTTCCTGTCGAGGCACTTCATCTGGGCCATTGGCTGTATCATCTTTCCAAGGAAACACCCCTTTATTCCCTTAAGGTGTTTCCCCGATGTTTCCCTGTTGGCAGCTACTACCTGAAGGGTATCTGGCTCGTCTCTGCAAGACTTTGACTGCATTATTTTGTCCCCAGCATGCTTCTGGGCAGCAGGGTGAAAGCCCTTACTAGTCCCACATTGCTCCTCATTGACACTGTTGTGTCCTCCCACGGCTAGCCACATGGAAGCCTGGTGACATTGTCTCCCGCCCCCTTCACATCTAGTTTAAAGCCCTGTCAATTAGCCCCGCAATCTCCTCTGCAAAGACCCTCTTCCCCCTTTGAGAGAGGTGTCTTCTGTTTGGTGTCAACAACCCTGGTGCTGTATAGATCGTGCCATTGTCAAGGAACCCAAATTTATGGTAGTGACACCATCCATGCAGCCATGTATTAAAGCACTGTATTCGGCCGTTTAATCCAATGTCTCTGCCATTGGTTGAAGTAACAGAAGGAAAGATAACTTGTGCCCCAGAATCTCATATCACGTGTCCCCAGGCCCTAAAGTCATTTTTGATTGTTCTAGAACTACCAGTCATTATTTCTTCTCCTCCTACATGGAAAATCAATAGTGAATAGTGGTCCATAGAGAGCATCACGGTAGGAGTTTTCCTAGTGACTATTTTCCTAGCAGACTGATTTTAGCAGAAGCCAGCCAAGAAAGATTATGACAGAGGTGAGTATATTTTTTCACTGCCAGAGTGGACTCAGTCCACTGCCTAAGAGGACTGAAGAGTTCATGGGGATGAGTGTCTCCCAGGAAGGACAGAGGAGCAGGAGCCTGGCCACCCTGAAAAGTCATTGTTTCTCTTCCAGCTGGAGACCAAGGCTCTACTGTAAGCTGCCTCATTTGTATTTACTAAAGAAAGAAAAGCGTCATGCAGCCACCAGCAGTCTGGATCAACAGCAAAATATGAAGGATCAGTCTACTACTTGTTCTCTCCCAGGGTGTTTTCAGTGTCCCAAGGACATGAGAAAGCCCTGTCAGCCTGAATGACTACATTCACACATTGCTCAGAGATGGCTGAGATGCATCACTGTATCTGTTCTTCACAACTGTGATTTCTCTATTTGGGCAGTTAAATCTGGCTTGTAGACAGCCCATGGATAGAGATCCTGTCCTTACATGGCGTTGAATGTTTTGTGCATTTGATAATGACAGGATAAGGTTTAAGCTGTGGATGAATTGGCCAGCTGTCTCCAGTGTGCCTTCCAAGTTCCAAACAAGTATTCGGAGAAATGTCAATAGGGGAATACTGTAAAATAACATATTTTATAGAAAGTACTCTGCCATGACATATACAGTGTTATTTTGGACAAGTTTTCCTAATCAAGCATTAAGGAATCTTGCATGAAAATAAGAATAGGTGAAAATACCCTATATAATTATCTTTCCAGAGAGAATTTAAATAAAATCAGTAAATCCAAGCATGCTGACCCATGTGATATTCATGAAAATGGAAGGTTACATGCATAAATTTGTCAAAGAGTGTGAAACGTGTTGAGAAAATTATGAAGCCAAGTACTATTCACTCTTTATTTTGCTGTGAATCACTACTCTGGTGGGTTTTACAAGCCTAAGGGTCTTGAGGCAAAAACATACCACCTGCACAGTAAAAACACCTATTTCTCAAACTTGGTGCCAAAATAAAGTCTGACATTCCATCCAGTAGAATAACAATTCTACACATATATAAATAAAATAAAATAAAATAAAATAAAATAAATAAACTCTCAGAAAACAAGAAACCAACAAACAAGAAAACATTTATCCTTGAGCATCTGGGATCCAAAAGCATTCAAGTCCAAGAGAACTAGTCATATTTGAGCTTTATCACATGTTAAAGGGCAGGTCTAATCATCCTTTCAGAAAAGGGCACCATCTCTGACATCATATTCCTGAATCACATAGATGTACTCCCCTCTGTCATAACTAACTAACTAAATGTATTCATTTCATGGAAGCAGGCATAACCTTTTGAATAGATGGGAAATCTGATGGGCTGACATGCAGTGAATCCATTACTTGCTAATTTTGGGAAGGGAAATTTAGGTTTGGAAAGGTTTTTTAGACAGTTTTTCAAATTCATGTTAGGAGAAGATCAGCAATGTAGAAGAATAAAATTTTGTGTCATTAAGCTCTGGAGTCATGTGGAAACCAGACAAAAATAATATAAACAGAGTAAAAATTTAAAGAATAATGCACATCAGATTTGCCTATATAACATGGGTATTACCACTCAAATCCTTCAGTCATTGCATATTCAGGTTTGCATCAAGTTCTACAGTAAGTTCTCCTCCCCACGGCGTCACTATTTCCTGCTTTCTGTATATCTGAGCTTCTCATTGAATCTCATTTTTCCTACAGGCAGTGGGTAATGTTCTTCCAAGCCCCTCCATCCTGTTTTCTCTGCTCTCTTTGTTGCTTTCAACTAACTCTCCTAGCTGCTCTGTTCTGTTCTAGTTCCTTTTCCTCCCTCTTTCCAGTCTCCCCCTGTCCCAGGACTGCTGTACCTTGTGCACAGGGTGACCGGCTGGGATCCTTGCTTGAGAAGCCACCCTCACTCATTCTGGAGACCTCATTCTGGCAAATTATCCGTGGGCCCTTCCCTTTGCAGAGGCCTCCACACTGCCCTCCCAGAGCTCCTCCCCCAGCTCCTGCCAGTCCCTTCATTCAGGCACAGAGAAGAGAGGTTTTGTTGAAAGTTGTGTTGGGGCCTCATGCAGGAAAAAGTCCTGCCCACTCTGGCCACTGGCCAAACAGCAAAGGCACCTGAAGTGAAGGGTCAGTAAGGGACCTGGGATGCTACTAGTCACCTCCCAAAGTCAGGTGGATGTAAGCTTTGAGTTCTGGAGGTAGCCTGCCTCCCAAAATCCCTTTGCAGTCAGCAGTCATGGTGACCTCCCTTTCTGTACATATACTCTCCCAGTACCAGAACTGGGGAGGGTGAGCAGGGGAGAGGAAGAGGTGGCTGTGCAACCAGGCTTCCCCTGCCACCACTGCCATCATATTTGCATTACAGGGACATGATCTGGCTGTCTTTGTGGGGCCCTTTGGCAGGAGCCCAACAGCCTTTCTGTGCCACTGCTCACATTGTACTGCAGGAGTATAAACACGGCCTTGTCCACAGTGCTCTCAACAGATCTGGAGGAAATCCATGATTACTCAGTGTCAAATAGGCTGAAGAAGCTGAGCTGCTTTCTGTACACCAGCTACTGTCTGTATCCTAATACCCTGTCTCTTGTAGGAATATGGAAGCTTGCTGGTATCAACAAAATAGGACAATGGAATATGGGACTGCAATAAATATTCTAACTCAGAGTTTGATGCTACAGAATTTTCTTTAATGCTCCACTGTTTCTACAAACTCAGACTGGATGGTGTTTAACATTTCTCAGGACCATGCCAAGGTGCCACAGAGACAAATAAATGAGTCAGAAAATACATAATCTTTGAGAAGAAAAAAAGACAGTTATTAGAGTGAGGAGAAAAATTATTTTAAAACCAGAAGAGACCATCTCAGCCAATCCTCTCTTTACCAATATTCAAAAGCATAAAAGAAGTTATTAACACTCTACTCCCTCCTGTCTAATACCTTTGACAGGTAGGATAATCCTGGAAAACACAAAGACTTTAATCTCCCCAAAAGTCTTAATACCCTACTGCTAGGTACTATATATGAGCTACTAGAGCATTATGCTGACTTTGCACAGATTTGAGTGACAGCAGAAACTTCAAGACATGAGAACACAAGAAATAGATAAGAAAAAATATCAGCAAGGTTGGCTGTTTCCAAGCTTTGAGATCTCTAGACTGGAAAAAAATTCCCCTGTGCTTCCTGAACTTAATACACAGACTTGAAACCTCCCTGGCCCTCCTTGCTGAGTCTGTACTGGCCTACTTAAATACTGTCTGTCAAACTTCCCTTTGGCCCCACAATGTACAGACCAAAAGCAAATGTTCCTCCTACAGAGTACTCTGGGGAAATTCCAGTAGCTTTAACAGAGGCTGGTGTGGGTGTTATATCCCAAAATTCTTTTTTTTTTTCCTTTTTCATTTCCTGTGTTATCATTTAGCCAGAGTTGCTTTGCCTATAAAGAAAGCTTTTCCTGAATGTAGAACCTGAAATCTAGAGAAGTGTAGGTGCTTTAGTTGTCTGTAAAACAGAACAAATCACATAACCCCTTTCCTGTAAAGACAAAAGGCAGGATTCTCTTGTCTGCTTCCCCATTTCTGTAGTGATCCTCTGATCAAACTCTTTGGAAACTGATGCATATTGTCTTTATTCCACTGTCTTCAATAAAGCTAGACAAATTTATAGTCACTGAGAAACTAATCCTTACATGTTAGTGAAGTAGTGTACTACTGTATAAAGGAATATAGCTACAAAATAGCAGTGCAAATATAACCAAATATAACAAATTTTTCCTACAATTTTCTTCCTCCATCAGATTTCTACAGGTCCATAAAAGTACAGGCTAAAGACTTCATTATCTCTACCTTTCCTCTGAAGTTAACATTGATTTAAGGAAATCCAACCTGTTTGGGTTTTTTTCCTATTACTATTTCCTATAACTATTTCCTGTTCTACATTTAATTTTTAATAAGGAACTAAATATGTACTCTGTTTAAAAAAACCAATTTCCTTTTGAATTATCCATATGTTAAAACAGCACTTCTGTGGCTAAGAGATGATGCTCTGAAGAGCAGAGCCATCTACAGAAATCCTTTTGATAATGGCGTCCTTCTTTCAAATCCAAAAATTTCCTTGATGTAGAATACAAATTGAGCTCTAGTGTATAAGTCAGCTAGGATCTCAAAGTTGGCCTTTATACTTTGCCATTAATTAATTCCGTCTAAGAAATTCAAACAAAGATACAAACAAAAAAGTTCTCTAAATACGTTACATAAGGCATTCAGAATATTCCAATTCATTCCCTCCAGGAACACAGCAGAGTCAAAGAATAGTGTCTAAACACAGCATGTTTAGACTGTATAAAAAGCACTAGACAATGTAAGAATAGTTTAAAATCCATTTATTTAAAGTTCTCCGTTATAAGTGTTGTTGTAGAGTATTTGCTAATCAATCTACACTTCTGAGTTCTAAATTATTACAGGCTTAATGAAGTGTACTTTTCTTCACTTTCAGATGCAGGAACAAAGAATTTCCTATTAAAAGGGAGGAAATGACGGCAGAAGGCATAAGACCTGTTCCAAAAAATTTTTGAGCTTCTCAGCAATACTGAATAGAAAGTCAGAAACTCTTATCTGGTATATTTTTTAGGGGAAAAAGATCCGACATTTTCTTTTCCAATACAGCCCATGTACAGCTTTAAGACAGGTAGGATGAGTATTCTTTCTAATACAATGTGGAAAGCCTCCCAAAATCTGTCAGAGAAAACTCAAACTTACTCCAATTTCTTTTAATCTCATTTTGTTGCAACTATTACAACTAAACCAGAAGTTGATAATTGGGGTCAGTGGTCAGACAGTGTAGAGAGATCTTTCAAGCTGAGTAATCGAAAACATTTTTTGCTAGGGAGTAAGCAACACAGGATGCAGTAAGAACACAGCAGATATTGCTATCTAGCCTGAAAGTAAATTAAGAGTTTTCTTTTTCTCAAGATATACTTAGTCCAACTTACATAGAAACACAAGGGAAACTTATCCCCTAACATCTTTAGCATAAAACTTAGTAGTATTCCCTCACCTGAAAAACAGGTCTGGAAGAGGTAGAGTCACAAATGCTTTGCCAGACCAAAAAGCAACGTGAAAAGTAGACTGTTGTGTTCCCAACTACCTCACAATGAACAGATGCCGTCTCCTTCCACGCCTGTCCTGTGGCATTGTGACAATTTTTTGTAAGAGGACAGAGAGCAAAGTTGATACCTCACAGTGCTACAAGCACCATTAACTTCTGTGAGAATTCCCAGGCCCATTATCTCCTAGTCTTAATTGTTTATTCTTTGTAGCCCAGCTCACAGAGAACTAATTTCTGGGAGATCTTGTTTGTGCTAGGATCTTATATGATAGTAGTTTTTGTGTAGCCCATCTGATTATTTTCTTGTAATTTTATTTACTATGCAGTAAGACCTAGAAAAGTCCTACATCAAACTGATTTATATAGCTTTATTTCCAACATTTGATTACAAACATGCATTATGACAAAAGAGTTATTTGACATGCTCTTGACTTTTTATTTAGAGGTAGACCTACAATAATGGACAGTCATAACAAGTTTTAGGTTAGAATTACTTGTAGCATTTCCTGTGACTGTTTCAGAAGATATAATCCAGTGCCTATATGGGCATAAAGGGGCATATATCTTTCTATTTTTCTTTTATCATGTTTATGATAATGAAGGCTTATGAATCACGATTCAATCATGCAAATTTTGAGAGTTTTGGGGTTTGTTTTTAACATATGTTCTGGTTAGCACAAGTATTTACTATTCATCGATGTACTTTAGGCACTGAACCACCTACGCTGGAAGGCATAGACAGAATTTCTATTGCATATAGTAGGAATCAGCTACTGGGAACAATCTGAACTCAAACCAAGAAAATAGTCAAGGGGTCCCTCCACCTTCCTGTAATAAATTTCAAATGCCCTGATTCAGTCTTCATGATTCAGCTTTTCTATTTCGCTTGAAAACTGAAGATACAACCAAAACCATACTGTGACACATGCCTGGATGTATTGTCCTCTTCACTTAAATATACCAAGTCCAAAGGAAGCTGATACCTGAATTCTCATAGCTTTCCTATCTGAATAGCTTTGTAGTCTCTCATTCAAGAATTTGGATTTCCACTGAGGCATGTGGTTTGAAAATGAATCTGACACAATATAAACCTTTTTGTTATATAATTTAAAAGCTTCTTCTCATCTTTCATATAAATAGAAAAACTCCCTGTGACTTCAGCCTCTCACACTCAATCTAAATATCAGTGTCATGTTATATCTTTGCAGTGGTTGATCTGCCTATATTTTGCAGCTGATAAAGACAAGAAATTGTTGCTTGACTTATTGAGTGGACATTTGGTCCAACATCTCTATTTAAGGTCTGGAAAAAGATAAAGGACTTCAGGAAATATAACTAATAACCACAAGGATTTTGTGAAGGATAAACAAAACCACCTGTAAGGAGCAATGAAGTTGATTTTGATGGAACATGATCAAACAGGAGTTGTATCCCAAATCAGAAAGAAGCTAAAAACTGCATGAAACCATAGTGGCTTTTGTACGAACAAGGGTTTCATAAGAAAGAGGAAATTCCAGTTTTCTTAAGGAAACAAAGTCCATCTGATCCCATGTTGCTTAGCAGTGTATAGACAGATATTCAGGCATGAAAAGCAGGCAGCACCATCTGTTCACAAAAAGCAGTATCATGCAAGGAAGATCTTTATTTTTATTGTGACTACAATTTATAGACTACATAGTCTGGTGTGGTGGCAGATTAAGATTTGCACAGCATAGCATGGGATGGTTGCCCATTATCCTGAGGGCTCTGTAAGGAAGGTTGTATCATTGATAGTTTGGAAATAACATTCAGTTTTGATCTCTGACTTCTACAGATTTTGCTGTTCCCATGAAACAGTATATTCAAGAGGAAAAAGAGCCAGGGCTAGCATATATATTTTACATACAACCAGGAATGCCTGCAAGTTACATTCCTGTGCGAAACTGTAGAACTATGTGATAAACCACAGAGCTATTTGATGAATGCCTTCAATTACTTTTCCTACTCTCTGGCCAGTAACCATTCTGTCTCTGGACTTACTCTGAAGTTTTATACTGTTGAACTTGTTCAGACAGCTGGCATTTCCAGTCTGCTGTCTAGATTAAAATATAGACCTTTTCTTAAAAACTAACTCTGTCTCATAGACCAAGAGAAGCTAGTTTCAGTCCTGGGCTAAAACAAAAAAAGCTTTTCTATACATTGAAATGTGATGGCTGGATCTTCTATCTTCACAGAGCTGAAGATGTGTTTAGCACTGAATGAGGGGGAAGATTTGGGACAGGGGTGGCCTTAAAAATACTTCACATTCATGAAAGTTTTTCCAAGTAAGTTTTAAATCTGTTTTGCATCTGTCTTATTCCTCCACATTTGGACAAGGATTTTTCAAGGGGAATGAAAGAGAGAGCTACCCAGTTCCTAACAAATTTCACTAACATTCCACCTCTTAACTCTGACATGCATCTCTGAAGGCTATTACACATGAAATAGCCCCTGTACATGAGTTTAAACTAACACCATTTGTGATTTTTCAAGAACAAGACCAAAAATACAGATCTTATCTGCAGTGGAGGGAGAAGTCCTGTTTAACTCTCTGCAAGTTTGGAACTGGTGACTTTTCTACATCCACCTATGACTCTGATAAAGCAAACTACATGGTCACATTATACATATCTGTACATACATAAGCATGTATGTACAATAAAGTATCTAACTAGTTGCAATCTCCTTAAGGAGTTTTAATCAATTTGAATTTTAAAGCGTAGCTAAAATTACAGGAGGATATTAATTGTATACAACATTTGAGCTTGGATAAGTGATCCATATGGATTCTTAATCTTTTATGGGCAGCCAGTATTTCTTAATCAATATAAAAAATAATTCAATCATAAACACAATGAATGAGCAACATTAAAAAAGCATGGATTTTCTTGTACGTTTGGAGGCATGGCATATAAAGCTTCCTCTGATAAGGGAAATAAAATGTACTGTTTCCAAAGTGCAACTTCTATTAAGTGATTTGCACACGTTTCTTAGAGGACTACGAGAAAAATCTGAAGATATGGTGAATGAACAGTATAGAATTCCTTAGCTACTCTGAGGGAGAGAGAAGATACCTACCCAAACACTCCATTCCCAAAGTGGTTTTCTGCATAAATGTCAGTCAGGAGCATTAGCCACTGGTGTCCCAATTTCATGCATGCTTCTTCATTTCAAGCTCCAGATAATCCAATAAAATATACAAATGTGTGTTTCCATCCTTATAGATGCACTGTGTCAAGAAAGCAGCTGTGCTGGGGCATGGCATGGAAATGAGACTTTTAGTCCTGTTTAGAAGAATGTACAGGTTAAATTTGTGAAAAGCTTGTGTATAAAAGATGACATGATATCCTTTGATAATGTGTAACATGAAATTAGACCTTCCACTGGAATCAACAAGAGGAAGATGCACTGGTGGCACCACAGGTAACCAACCCTAAGCAGCACGCACTTGGTACTACCTAATGTTTAACACAGTAGGAATTTATCTGACAGACCAGGACTAAGAAAGACTCTAAGGCCCTTAGCACAGCCCTAGCAGTGAGGGTACTACATGTGATAATAATTGCTCTGTCTCTCTAAATTTACAGTAAGAGAAGGGTGAGAGAGAGTCCTGAGGAAAAACACACAGATGAAGTAGGGAGAGGCTGAGTTTATTGTAAAAATTTGCTTTGTCCAATGCTAGATGAAAGCAACACTTAGTCTTCTTCAAGGTCAAGTAATATGCTCAAGGGAGATGCTTAGTTCTGGTAGCTTTTTTCTTCCAAAGGAAAGGATGTTGGAGTTTCTGAACTTGTAGACAGATCTGCATTGCTATTCACCTGATTTTTATTCACAAGTCTCATCTTATAAACTTGTTCTATGGTCTTTGCATAAAGAAATTGGAGGAAGTTTGGTCTGGGGGAAGAGGCATGGTCTTCCATTTTTTAAGAAAGCTGGTAATTACAAGAACAGACAATGGTGAAATAGTTGATGGGATACCCCTGGAATCTATGTTATGGTCCTGCATATAGTGCTGTACCTTGCTTCCTCAGGGTATTTATAAAGTGCAGAGCAGCACTCATTTCCATGACTAAGGTTTGTTACTTTACAGAAAAGAGTAAATGTAGTGGCAGAAAATTCTTCATTTTAAATACATTTAAAAATTTAAATACAACATTTTCAGGAGAAAATGCACACAGACATTTGAAGACTCTTTGGGGTACAGCAGACTGCAGAATTTCCCTAGTTAAGCATGTGATCTGAGCCCACAGAGAAGGCCTGAACTTCCCACTGCATCCCCAGCTTCAGAGACCTTTCTCACACAAAGCAGTACATTACATGCCCTAAAAGTGCGACAATAGGCTTCCCTCTGTTCCAGAGTCCTCTTTTGTAACATAACTTTGTAAAACACCACCTTGCATAAAGCCTGGGAAGACAAACAGAAATCTAGTCAGGGGCAAAATAACACTGTGACAATAGCAAGTTTTGATGATAAAGTGTTCCCAACCTAGACGATCTGGATATGTATCACGCTTCAGACAAATAAAAATGAAGTATAAATTAACAAGGAAGCCAAGGGGCATTTTGGACTTTTTGCCTTTCTAGATATCCTGGCACCTGACAAGCTATTTCTGCTGGAGGAGGTTGTCTTGCCTACACTGGCTCTCCTGCACAGGAAAGGCTGAAGAAAGGCTGCAGAGGGCAGGTTCAGCTAGCATATACAGGCAAAAAGAGCAGCACTTTTCAACAAATTAGGGCATGTAAATGTGCAAAGCATTCAGATGCCTTATTTTTAAAATAAGTGTCACATGAAAGTGAAGATGGATGTTATCTCAGGAAGAGTTTTACTTCTCAGAATATGTTGGCAGCATAGGACCTATTATTTTGTACTTAGTAAGTTTCCCTAAAATCAAGACCTTAAATAAGCTGCTAAGTATGGGATTTCCTTCTGCTTTTCTTTGTTCCCTTTGCTTACCAATGAAAAGTGCAATGAACACTTAAGGTGTAGAAAATGCACTGCAAAACCACAGCATTCAGATAGCCAGTAAAATCCTATGTCTCCTTACTTGTTTTGGCTCCTCTGCCTGACTGCAAAGACAGCTAGCTATGTAACATCTGATGCCTACAATTCACTCATAAGCAGTTATTCTGCTTTTTTTTCAAAAGACAATACCATACAACTCTAATCAGACTTGATGTAGATCAATATGAGCCTTTACTTTCATTATATTTAAAGGGACACGATTTATTGATTTTTGTATAAAATTTTAGCACACATATTTTTATTTTGTTGGCAGTCAATCTGCTATAATGCACAGTAGATCTGTAGATCCAAACTTCATTCAGTACAAAACCAGAGTAATACCAGGAAGATGATTAAGCAATTATATTGGCATAGGACACATTTATTTTATGTTGTCTTCAGGTTGTCTTCAAGTTTGTAGTATGTAGAGATCTTTACTTGAACACAAGGAGATAAGTTAGTGCCCTGCAAGAACCGTTAAATCTGAACATCCTTGCTTTCAAGGGTTTTATAACATGATTGCTTACTGGACTTAAACATGCTGTGCTTTTTCTAGATATGTAAAAATAATTTTAAATTAAAATTTATCTTGTGATGTTGATACTTGAAACTAACAAAGAGCTGTTTAAAGAACAAAGGACACATACTGTTCTGTCATATATCCTTTACCTAATATGCCTTTTTCGTCTTGTTTGTTTTTTGTTTGGTTGGTTTTTTGTTTGTTTGTTTCTGTTTGTTTGGTTTGGTTTGGTTTGGTTTTTTTGGGGTTTTTGTTTTGTTTTCATTTTGGTGGGGCTTTTTATATTTTTTTTAAACAACTGTTCTGATTATACATCCAACATGAGCTGACCATTAGAGTCAGGAGTTAGGATTCAACTCGCCTGCTGTGTATGGACATCTGTACTATCTCGGCTGTCTCCACAGTCAACACAATAGAACAGACACCTCACTACCCCACCCTCATCTTGGGATCCTCTCCAATGACCAGCTCCACCTAGATAGCTGGCCTTGGCTACATACCTGAAACTTAAAAAGGCAAACACAGAAGATATGAATCACTGTTGCAAGGAAAGCTGTCGATTTTTCTTAAAATCCACTTTGTTTAATTTCACAGGTTTGAGCCAGCCCCAGTACCTCGCTTCAGCATTACAGCTGCTACAGCTATTTTCTGTGGGTTTAGTGCATTCTTACAGTCAGGCAAATGAAAAAGGGACTTGCTGAAACATGCCCTCAGTCAAAAAGATAGGCTGATGTTTACTTGTTAAAGCTTGCATAAATCACATGCCATCCTTAACAGGATTAATTAACACAGTATTAAGGATAAAAACTACAGATGTACTGCCTCTAACGTATGAGAGGAGCTTTTACCACCTTTGACCTTTCCTAATCCAACTGAAGTGCAGAAATATCATTCCTATTTATTTTCACTTGGAAAAAAAAGAAAAGGAACATGAAAAATGAGTTAACATTTATGAATAAAAGCATGATTGTCCACTGCGGAGGTCTCATCACCTGCTAATAATTCATTTTTTTCAGGCCATGAAGCACATCCATGACATGTGTCCTGTGTATTAGTAATGCTAGAGTTGAGGACAGAGAACGCCAATTTTGCTTTTGCTATGTGAATAAACACATGATCCTATGTGAATGACTCACTCCTGTTGTGTAAGCTTGTAAGCATCTTTGTGTGACCGATGAAGGCATTTCAGATGAGCTCACTTGAATTAGTGATGTTCTCTCAAGATTGAGGATATTGTTATGAAGAAGACAGACTTGAAATGTAACAAGATTTGAACTAATGTGCTAGTGGAAAAGAAATACACCAAAAATCAGCTAAGAAATATTCTTCGCTTCAACACACAATTCAGCTTCTTGAACTTTGTCTCCAGTTGCACAGAATTCCTGAAGGAAGGTGTGGTCATTCTAAACTTGTTTTAGGGAAGTGGTAGGTCTGAAACACATAACAAAGGACAGTTAGTTTCATGGCAATATTTTTAAGAAGTTGTTTCAACAATAACAGATCTATCAATTTCTTCAAATATTATTTTCAGGCTCAAAGAGAAACACTTTTTTCCTCTACCTTCTTTCACTGAACTTGACCTGTCAGGACTCAGGTTTGCTCACATGAATCTCCCCTCACCAGTGCTGACCAGAATTGCTGCCACAATTGTGTCAGCAGCTGTTCTCTGCTCAGCTTCCTCCAATGCTTTGACTGCTAGGGGAGGAGAGGAGCTTCCCTGAGAGCCCACAGATGCACTGCCTGCCTGGCCTTTTGCTCTGAGATGCCCATCTCCTCTCTGTGGCGACTGTCCATGCCCTCACATATGGCCTATTGCATCTAGAGGAGCTACTTGGCTTGCAGGGCAGCATGTGTGTTTTGTCTTGGGGAGGTGGTGTGGAGATGTTGGGAAGTGGAGAGGTCTAGACAAGTCCCATTTGTAGCAACCGTTACATTCCTTTGTCACAAGACTGAAAGTATGTATGGCCTTCATAAACTTAGGGCTATTATTCCTGGCACCGGTTCCCACTCTTTCACCAATCCTGGAAACCATACTGGAAGATAGCACACAGATTTCAACAACCACAGTCAAACAGGAAAAATCTTGCAAAAATTTATCTACTTACGTTTACAGTATTGCCTAGGAGGTGACACAAGAAAAATGCTACAAACTTGAGAGACAAAACTCATTTAACAGGCTCTTATTCTTTAGTTGTCCAGAACAATGTGTTTCTCTGTTGGCTTTGCTCCCCTCGGCAACTGCACTGAAGCTGGAACACTCCTTCATGCAGCACAAATGCCAGTTTCCATTTTGTAGAGTTGCATGATTCAATTTGCTTTGGTGGTTCAAAAGTTCAATGGCAAAGAGCTCCTGTGGAGAGGAGAGCGTGAGCAGCTCACACTAATAAATGGGTGCTTGCCTTTAAAACACCACATGTCTGTTCACATGCATCCAAAATGCAGGCTGCTAAAGCATCCCACCACGAGTGAGCCTGGCAGGGGAACTGACTTTAAAGACCTTTGAGTCAACGGGAGTAACACAAACAAGAGCCAGAGTAAACATTTTGCTATTTAAAAGGTAATGGTTATATAGTGCTTGATAACGATTGTTGTACCAATTCATGGAATTGGTTTGAGGAAAGCATTTAGATGTAAAATCAGATGTTAGTTCTGTGTTGCTGTTGTACAGGATAGAGACAAAAGGGTACACAAACACCATAGGTAAGAAAGGGGAAAGAAAAGCTGGTAGATGAAAAAAATCCCAGATGTTGTGTAAGGCCAGTCATAGTGTGGCAAGCCCAAAGGGAATCATCTCTGTCCAAGTCCACTTCCAGACAAAACTTAGTACAAAAGCAGAAGTACCTGGGAGGTTTCAATTATTGTTCTTTGGTAAGGTCAAGCAAAAGTATTTTCAGAACCATAAATAAAAGGTAAAACATACTATTTCACAAAAAGAGGAGGTCAAAGCAATATTATTCCAGAAGCACTATACATCACAAGTAAATAACTTCCTCAAAAATAACATGTCCTACCCTGCTCCTACTGAAGTCAGAGACCTCTATAAAGGAGAATTAGACCTATACAGTGAGCACAGATAAGAAATGTTACCAGTCTACTACATTTCTATGTCATCTCTATGACATCAAGCTTTTGAAAGATATTTAACAAGTTCTGCAGTGTTAACACGACCATTCAGCTACCAATAGATTATAGAATCATAGAATCATAGAATTGTCAGGGTTGGAAGGGACCTTAAAGATCATCTAGTTCCAACCCCCCTGCCATGGACAGGTACACCTCCCACTAGAGCAGGTTGCTAAGAGCCCCATCCAGCTTGGCCTTAAAAACTTCCAAGGACAGGACTTCGACTAGCTCTCTGTGCAACCTGTTCCAGTGTCTCACCACCCTCATGGTGAAGAAATTCTTCCTAATGTCTAACCTGAGTCGACCTATCTCTAGCTTTAATCCGTTCCCTCTAGTCCTATCACTGCCTGACAGCCTAAAAAGGCCCTCACCAGCTTTCTTGTAGTCCCCCTTCAGATATTGGAAGGCCACAATAAGGTGTCCCCAGAGACTTCACTTTTCCAGGCTGAACAACCCCCACTGTCTCAGTCTGTCCTCAGAGGAGAGGTGCTCCAGCACTCTCATCATCCTTGTGGCCCTTCTCTAGACACATTCCAGCACGTCCATATCCTTTCTGTAATAGGGACTCCAGAACTGGACGCAGTACTCCAGGTGAGGTATCACGAGAGCGGAGTAGAGGGGGAGAATTGCCTCCCTTGACCTGCTAGTCATGCTTCCCTTGATGCAGCCCAGGACACGATTTGCCCTCTGGGCTGCAAGAACACCCTGATGGCTCATGTTGAGCTTCTCAATCACCAGCCCTCCCAAGTCCTTTTCTTCAGGGCTGCTCTCAAGCCAGTCACTGCCCAGCCTATATTGGTGCTTGGGATTGCTCCGACCCAGATGGAGGACCTTGCATTTGGCCTTGTTGAACTTCACGAGGTTGGCATGGGCCCGCATCTCCAGCCTGTCAAGGTCCCTCTGGATGGATCCCTTCCCTCCAGCGTGTCAGCCGCCCCAACAGCTTGGTGTCATCGGCAAACTTGCTGAGGGTGCACTCAATGCCACTGTCCATGTCGCTGACAAAGATGTTAAACAAGACTGGTCCCAGTACTGATCCTTGAGAGACTGCACTTGTTACTGGTCTCCACTTGGATACCAACCCATTGACAACCACACTTTGGAAGTGGCCGGCAAGCCTGTTCTTTACCCACTGAATTGTCCATCCATCAAATCCGTATTTCACCAGCTTGGAGACCAGAATGTCATGCGGGACAGCATCAAAGGCTTTGCTCAGGTCCAGGTAAATGACGTCGGTTGCTCTTCCCCCATCTACTGATGTTGTGACCTTCTCATAGAATGCCACCAGGTTAGTCAGGCATGATTTGCCCTTGGTGAAGCCACGTTGGTTGCAGCCAATCAGTTCATCTGCTTCAGTAGTGCTTGCAGGAGGATCCTCTCCATGATGGAATCCAAATAAGGGCTTATTCCTTATTTGAAATCCAAATAAGGGCTCTTGGAATCCAAATAAGGGCTCTATATTTGGTACCCTGACGAAAGGTAGTAATAATGAACTGGGACATCCCATAGGAGTCAAAGGGGAGTCACATAAGAGACAGCCAACTCGCTAAAATGCCTGTACACCAATGCATGCAGTATGGGGAATAAACAGGATGAATTAGAGATCTGCGTGCGATCTCAGGACTCTGATCTCATTGCAATCACTGAGACATGTTGGGACAGCTCACATGACTGGAACACTGTCATGGATGGCTATGTCCTTTTCAGGAAGGACAGGCTGGCAAGGCGAGGTGGTGGAGCTGCTCTCTATGTGAGAGAGCAATTGGAATCCATCAAGCTCTCCCTGGGGGGCAATCAGGAGCAGGTTGAAAGCTTGTGGTTTAGGATTAAGGGGGAGACTAGTACGGGAGACATGGTAGTAGGTGTTTACTACAGGCCACCTGAGCAGGATGAGGAAACTGATGAGGCCTTCTACAGGCAGCTGGAAGTAGCCTTGAAATCACAGGCTCTGGTTGTCATGGGGGACTTCAATTACCCTGATATTTGCTGGGAAATCTACACAGTCAGGCATGTGCAGTCCAGCAGGTTCCTCCAGAGCACTGATGGTAACTTCCTGACGCAGGGGGTGGAGGAGCCGATGAGGAGGGGAGAGCTGCTGGACCTTGTACTGACAAACAAAGAGGGACTGGTTGAGGATGTGAAGGTGGGAGGTACCCTTGGCTGTAGTGCCCACGAAATGGTGGAGTTCAGAATTAAGGGCAGTAGGCACAGGGCCACAAGCAGGATCGTTACCCCGGACTTCAGAAAGGCCAACCTTGGCCTCCTCAGGGAACTGCTTGGAAAAGTCCTATGGGACAGGGCCTTAGAAGGTAAAGGGGCCCAAGAAAGGTGGCTAATATTCAAGCACCATATCCTCCAGGCTTAAGATCAGTGCATCCCAAAGAGTAGGAAATCAAGCAAGAGAGTTAGGAGGCCTGCATGGCTGAGCAGGGAGCTACTACAGTAACTTAATCAGAAGAAGGAATTGTACAGAACATGGAAGGAGGGGCAGGACACTTGGGAAGAACACAGGGAGGCTGTCAGAGGATGCAGGGATGCAACAAGGAAAGCTAAGGCCTCTCTAGAACTAAACCTGGTGAGGGAGGTCAAGGACAACAAGAAAAGCTTTTTCAAGTATGTTGGAAAAAAAAAAAAGGAAGTCTAGAGGAAATGTGGACCTGCTGCTGAATGAAGTGGGTGCCCTGGTGACTGAGGATAGAGAGAAGGCTGAATTACTGAATGCCACCTTTGCCTCAGTCTTTACTACTCAGGCCAGCTACCAGGAGTGCCAGGCCTTCAAGACCACATTGGAAATCTGGAGGGAGGAAGTTTCTACCTCTGTCGAAGAGGCTTGGGCTAGAGATCAGTTGAACAAACTGGATATTCACAAGTCCATGGGCCCCGATGGGATACACCCGCGAGTGATGAGGGAGATGGCTGAGGTCATTGCTAGGCTGCTCTCCATAATCTTTGAGAGGTCCTGGAGATCAGAAGAGGTGCTTGAGGATTGGAGGAAGGCCAATGTCATTCCAATATTCAAAAAGGGCAAAAAGGCGGACCTGGGTAACTATAGGCCGGTCAGCCTCACCTCCATCCCTGGAAAGGTGATGGAACAGCTTGTTCTTGCCACCATCTCAAAGAACGTGGAGGAAAGGAGGCTTCTCACGAGTCAACATGGATTCCATAAGGGGAAATCATGTTTGATTAATCTGATAACCTTTTATGATGGCACAAGTAGTTGGATACATGAGGGGAGAGCAGTTGATGTAGTATTTCTTGACTTCAGC
This sequence comes from Todiramphus chloris collaris, assembly GCA_025345505.1. Classification (NCBI taxonomy): domain Eukaryota; kingdom Metazoa; phylum Chordata; class Aves; order Coraciiformes; family Alcedinidae; genus Todiramphus; species Todiramphus chloris. The sequence continues at coordinate 14,484,093 of JANVCC010000057.1, forward strand.
AAGGCTTTTGATACTGTCTCCCACGGTATTCTCACAACCAAGCTTAAGAAGGGTGGATTGGGTGATTGTGCAGTGAGGTGGATTAGGAACTGGCTGAAGGACAGAACTCAGGGAGTTGTGGTCAGTGGAGCAGAGTCTAGCTGGAGGCCTGTGACTAGTGGTGTCCCCCAGGGGTCAGTGCTGGGTCCAATACTGTTCAATATATTCATCAATGATCTGGACGAAGGGATAGAGTGTACCCTCAGCAAGTTTGCTGATGATACAAAACTGGGAGGAATGGCTGACACTCCAGAAGGTTGTGCTGTCATCCAGCGTGACCTGGATAGGCTGGAGAGCTGGGCAGGGAGAAATTTAATGCAATTTAATAAAAGCAAGTGTAAAGTGCTGCGTCTGGGGAAGAACAACCCCATGTATCCGTATAGGCTGGGGGCTGATCTGTTGGAGAGCAGCTCTGGGGAAAAAGACCTGGGGGTCCTGGTGGACAGCAGGATGACCATGAGCCAACAATGCGCCCTCGTGGCCAAAAAGGCCAATGGCATCCTGGGGTGCATGAGGAAGAGTGTGGTCAGCAGGTCAAGGGATGTTCTCCTCCCCCTCTACGCCGCCCTGGTGAGTATGTGTCCAGATCTGGAATACTGTGTCCAGTTCTGGGCACCCCAGTTCAGGAAAGACATTGAGCTACTAGAGAGTCCAGCGCAGGGCCACCAAGATTATTAAGGGAGTGGAGCATCTTCCTTATGAGGAGAGGCTGAGAGAGCTGGGTCTCTTTAGCCTGGAGAAGAGGGGGCTGAGGGGGGATCTCATTAATGTCTATAAATATATAAAGGGCGAGTGTAGGGAGGATGGAGCCAGACTTTTATCAGTGTCATCCAATGTTAGAACAAGGGGCAATGGGAAAAAGTTGGAAAATAAGAGGTTTAGGATAAACATAAGAAAAAACGGTAAGGGTGACAGAACACTGGAACAGGCTGCCCATGGGGGTTGTGGAGTCTCCTTCTCTGGAGGCATTCAAAACCCACCTGGACATGTTCCTGTGTGACTTATTATAAGTGATCCCGCTCTGGCAGGGGAGTTGGACTAGATGATCTTTCTTGGTCCCTTACAACCCCTAACAATCTATGAATCTATGTTACTAGGCACAGAAGTGTGGCTGACTGGCCTATAGTTCCCAGGTTCATCCACCTTTCCCTTTTTGAATATGGGGGTTATATTTCCCCTTTTCCAGTCAGTGGGGACTTCACCAGACTGCCATGACTTTTGCACTATAATAGATAGTGGTTTAGCAACCTCATCTGCCATTTCTCTCAGCACCTGTGGGTGTATCCCGTTGGGTCCCATGGACTTGTGCACTTTCAGATTCTTCAGATGATCACGAATGTGATCTTCACTTGCAATGGGCAGTTCTTTCATCCAATGCCTGCCATCAACTTTTGTGACTCTGAGGGTGTGGCTGGAGCCCTTGCCAATGAAGACTGAGGAAAAGAAGTCATTGAGGACCTCATTTTTCTCAGCATCACTTGTCACCAGTTCTCCAGTTTCTTTTCTGAGGAGACCCACACCTTCCCTAGTCTTTTTCTTTCCATTCATACACCTATAGAGATTTTTGGCATTACCCCTAATCTCCCTGCCTAGATTTAATTCTAACTGAGGTTTAGCTCCCCTGACCAGGTCTCCTGCTGCTCGGGCAGCTTCTTTGTACGGCCTCCCTTCTAGCTGTCCTTCCTTCCACTCCCACTCCCACTTCTTTTTGCGTGACAGCATTTCCAGGAGTTCCTTGTTCATCCAGACAGGTCTCCTAGCATTCTTTCCTGCCTTTCTCTTTGCCAGTATAGTTTGCTCCTGGGCACTGAGAAGGTGAACCTTGAATGTCAACCAGCTGTCCTGGGCCCCCCTACCCTCTAGGCCTTTGTCCCATGGCACTTTGGCCAGCAGATCCCTGAAACGATCAAAGTCTTCATGCCGACGATCAAAGTCTTCATGCCGAAAGCTCAGGGCTGTAAGCTTGGAGTGTGTCCTCCTAGCTGCCCTGAGGATCTTAAATTCAATCGCTTCATGATCACTATAGCCAAGATTGTCCCCAAGTTTTACATCAGACACCAGCCCTTCCCTGTTTGTCAAAACAAGGTCCAGCATAGCCCTTTTCCTTGTCAGTTCCTCCACCATTTGGAGGAGGAAGTTATCGTTTACACACTCCAGGAACATCCTGGGTTGCTGATGCCTTACTGCGTTATCTCTCCAGCAGATGCTAGGGTAGTTAAAATCCCCTACAAGGACCAAGGCCTGTGAACACAAAGAAATTTCTATCTGCCTATGGAGGGCCTCATCCACTTGGCTCTGCTGGTCAGGTGGCCTGTAGCAGACCCCAACCATAACATCACCTTCCCCTGACTTCCCTTGAATCTTAACCCCTACACTCTCAACCGGCTCATCGTCCTTCCCCATACGTAACTCCAGGGATTCCAGCTGGTTACTAATGTAGAGGGTGACACCTTCTCCCCTGTCTGTCCTTCCTGAACAGCTTATAACCATCTACCCCTACATTCCAGTCATGGGAATCATCCACCAAGTTTCAGTAATAGCCACTATCATGGCTTTCTAACAGCACAGTGGCCCTTAATTCATCCTGTTTATTGCCCAAGCTGCGTGTATTTGCATAAAGGCAATTCAGCTGGGATGGATGGATTACCCTATTGTGCAAATCTCCTTTGACTCCTATGGGGTGTCCCAGTGCGTGTCACTGGCTTTCCTCAGGGTAACAAGTTGAGATCCCTTACTAGGATTCCATCGCTCAGCCCCTGATGTGCTGCCCCACTGTTTGTCACACACAAGTGTAAAATTGTTGACCCCTTCCCCCTTCTAATCTAGTTTAAATCCCTATCAATGATCCCTGCCAACTCCTGCCCCAGAATCCTTTTCCCCCTGTGGGACAAATGTATCCCTTTAGGTGCTCACAGCTCCAATGCTTCGTATACTGAGCCATGATCATAAAAACCAAAGTCCTGCTACCGATCCCAGTCCCAGAGCCATGAATTGACAGGTTGGCTCTTCCTATATATTCCCTCATCCATAGCTGATGTCAGAGGGATGGAGAACACAACTTGAGCTCCTGATCCCTTTATCAGCTGTCCCAAGGCCCTGAAATCTCTTCTAATTGATTGTGAGCCTCTAATTGCTACATTGTTACTTCCCACCTGAAAGACCAGAAGTGGATAATAGTCTGAAGGACTCACAAGGGAGGGAAATTTACCTACAGTGTTCTTCACATGGGCACCAGGGAGACAGCAGACCTCTCTGTGAAGTAGGTCTGGCCTGCATATTGGGGCCTCCATTCCCCTCAGGAGGGAGTCACCTACAACAGTGACCCTTCGACTTTTCTTATTAGGGTCAGTTTTGATGGCTGGCCGGGGGAGGGCTGACCTTGGTGGCTCAGCAGGTTTTTGTGAGCCCTCATCCTTGCTCTTGACCAGTTCCTCCTGCAGAGCCCTGTACCTGTTTTGCAAGGGCACTGTAAGTGATGTGCTTATTAAAGGAACACACTTGCTCTTTTTGTTCCGCTTGTTTCGGTTGGCAGAGACCTGCTCCCATTGACCCTGCTCAGGTGGGTTACAATGGGAATGATGAGGGGCTTGCTGATGAGGGGCTATGGAATCCTCTACTCCACTAGGATTTACATGCCCAACTAAAGAATCCACTATTCCACCAAGAGTTATCTGCTGTTCTGATTTTGTAGAAATGAGATTGTGAAAATAGTCAATTGCCTTCTCACTCTCTCTGGTGTTTCTTAATCTACTCACCTCTTCCCTGAGCTCCATCACTTCATCTTGGAGCTACTCCACCCAACTGAGCAGGTCATTAATCTACTTGCACCGCACACAGCCATAGTCAGTATTGCTGCCCATTGCCAGTACAAGGCTGTGGCATTCCTCACAGTCTGTGGCCTGGATACCAATTTCCATTTGGGTGGGTTCTGGGAGCACAGTCTTCCTCCTCCGAGTAACCGCCATCACTCCTTGAGCAAAGAAAGATCTTTTAGTTGATTCCTCCTGTTTTGGATCCCTTCACCTGCAACCCTATAATTGTGCTCTCCCACTCGCCCTGCCCTGCTCACGCTTTGCAGCGAGAAAACTACCTGTTTTCTCTCCAGTGATTGAGTGTCCTTGTGGCTTTATCCCTCTTGTGCCCCCATGCACCAACAAGTGAGAAAGAGAGCTGCTTTCTCGCTGTCTGCTGTCTGAGCGGCGCTTTTGATTTCGCTGTGTTTAAATCTGCTGCGGTATCCCAGTCAACACCCACAGCCATGTCACCCTCTTGGCCTCTCCCGTGATAGATGCCGAGCCTTCTAGAACTCTCCTTTCTCCCTTGGGCTTCCCTGAGATAGAGATCCCCCCATCCTACTCAAAAAAGAAAGAAAAAAAGCTCTCCGTCCACGGAGTTTACCATTTCCGGTGCTGCTTTCTTGCTTTCCACGGTCTGAGCAAGCTTCTTCACCATACCACATTAACAGCCAACCCCTCTGCCTGAAAATGCTTCTCTGTGGTGGGACAGGAAAGTGCACAGGACACACCACTTGGGCATTGGAGAGCTTTGCAGCAAGTCCTCCCAGCATGCACACTGCCATCTCTGCCCCCAGCACTCACATCAGCTTCTCAGAGAGTGCTCCAGCAACCTCCCCATATAAAATTTTACTTGCAGATATTTTACATATAAACTCTCAAAGGTTTCTCCTGCACACCCCTCGATGCTTGGGAGAAGAGCATGTGCATGGCACATGTTAGCACTGCTGCTCTTCAGCTCCTGGAAGCACTCAGGAATCAAAGATTCATAGAACGGCAGAGGTTGGAAGGGACCTCTGGAGATAGAGTCCAGCCCCCTGCCAGAGCAAGATCACATAGGGCAGGCCACACAGGAACAGATCCATGTGGGTTTTGAAAGTCTCTAGAGAAGGAGACTCCACCTCTCTAGGCAGCCTGTTCCAGTGCTTTGTCACCCTCACAGTGAAAAACTGCATGGAAGATACATCCTGGGGCACCATGTTGTGTATAAGCTACCACATAAGCTGCACAACCTGCTGAGCTTGAGGAGACCCAAATAAATAATTTAGAGATGAAGTTACCTGTAGGGAACTCACAGCCTTTTGAGCCCTATGCTTAAAATATCTATCACATCCTCTTTTTCTTCCCCCCCTGCAACATAATATGAGATAATTTGAATGATGAAGCCAGATATTGGCGGACAATATTGTGAAGTCAAAATGCTTTATACATTGTGGCTGAAAAAACCCCAAACAGCAATTACTGAACTCTGTGGTTTACGTAAAGTAAATGCTATTTTTTAAAGGCACACCAATCCTAAAAATATTCAAGTTAGGTGCTCAGTATTTTTCTTTCATTCTCAAACAACTGTTGGAAAATAGGAACAGACAAGCCATGAAAGCTTAAGCCTAGCTTTGGCCACTTTTCTGTCAAGAAATCACTGCTCAGCCTGAAAATGCTGCCATAGTCTACAAGAAAAGAACTGAGGCCTTTATCATGTGGCAGAACTAACAAAAATGTCCAAAACTCCTGAGGGTGCTGTGTTTTTTCTTTTCCCCAGACGGTAACAAAACTCTTGCATTTTGCTATTTGTGGTTAACAGTAAGGTTGGCAAAGCCCTAGAGAAATTACCCAGGAAAGAAATGCTGCAGTGTTTCAAGAGCAGCTAAAACAAAAACATATCAGAAATGTGTTTAAAGCTGTGGGAGCACAGGCAGATCTGCCACTGTGCAGCTGGGGAGAGAGGGGACATCTGTAAAGGCTGTTAGGGCAGTACTTGAAGGTGAAAGAGCCCAACATCTCCTTTTGCCAAGGCAGGAGCTTTGGCTTAGGTGCTGGAGGAAGTCGCAGAACTAATAAACCCTAACAAGCCGGAAAATTTAGCTCTACCAAGATGAGTTTTGCTCATTGTAACAATAAAAATCTAAGGGAGATCTAAAGGAGAAGAGTCAACAATCAGTATAATTCATGGGGTGTTCAAAAAGCTTAGTAAGTTTAATCAAGTTCAAACCAATGTTTAGGTACCTTGCACACAAAATTGGTCTTCCTGCTTTCTGAAGTATTCATACTTCTTCAGCTGCACCTTAGTTACCTGTCTGCATAACATGCCATCTCTTTCCATGGTTCTGTTCCAAGGAAAAGGAAGATTGTGAATGGGAAGAACTGAAGAACTCTACCTTGACCTGACAATCTTTCATCTAAAGACTTCATTGCATATAAGAGGTTCTTAATGCACACAGGCAGCTTTTTTCCACACTCATACACACAGCTATAGCTGCTCAATTTCTAGAGTGGATTTATCATAAATACTGCTGAGTTCCTTTCTCTGCCTGCAAAAGGACAGTTCCATGTCCTCATTTTCACTATTAGGATGTTTTTGAAAAACTCCCCATTATTTAGTACTTTGAAAGCATGCTGTCTCTTCAACCATAAAATGTTGGCACTGATATAGCCTGTGGGGTTTTATACAGTAAATAGATCCGATTATTTTGTTTAAAACTATTATTCTAAATACAATCAGAGATTTCTGGCTCTTGGATTGTGTTCATTTTGGCCTCAACACAGCTAAAATTCTGCCTTGTAGCCCATATAAATATTCAGCCTTTGAGCATTTATTTTCATTCTAATCATATTCGTAAAGTCTGTTTGATTTTTTTTTAAAGAAGAAAAATACTCATAAATCAGATTAAATAGATTACTTTGCTACACAGTTCTTCCATAAGTATGTTATTTAGAGCAAGATATTATTGCCAGATTTTTCCTGCAACCTCTGTAAACATTTACTTTACTATCCTGTGATTGCTTTAACATATATTTTTGTGCACAAGCTAACTATTCTCCATTAATTTTATTAGCAGGGAGATTCTGTGTAATGTTCAAATTCCATAAAGTTGTACACTCATAAGAATTTATTAAAATACCCCAACCAGTCTTAACAAATTCAATACTGTACTTTGCAAATAGGCTAACCTCCAGCTATCATAGTAAGCCTTGCAGTGAAACACTAACAAGTTTTAGGAAGCAGCCCCCAAGCCTAGTCAGAAAAGATCCATTTCAGCCTTTAAGCCCATGCATCTCTGATACTGATTTATCCAAGAATACTGTTTGCGTTCTCACATCTGGGGCCAGATTTTGGCTTCAACTTTGGTTGAGATGAATGGCTGGCAAATTTATATATATATATGGTTTACAAAGCCATAGTTCATATTTTTCTGAACAAAATCAAATTAATTTTTGGACCCACTTCAGCTTGTGTACTGGCTCTCCCCACGATCCTCACATGTACTTTGGCAAATGCGTTTTGTAATGCAATAAATAATATAGAGCCTTTTAGGTCAGTATTCCTGGTTCAGATAAATAGTTTGTCAGTGTGTTCTCAGTGGCAGGCATTCTCTTTTCACAATGTACACAGTAAAAGTTAGCATCTACTAAGATATGAATACTACGCACTGCAGTGCCATAATATTTCTGAGACATAGGCAAAGGCAAGGGAGTGGAAGAGACATTAAGCACCAGCAGAGAGCTCCCAGCCTGCAGCAAGGTATAGCTCCCAATCTTCAAAGGACCATGTGTGGTTTATGTAAGATGTAGCACATTGAGACTGCTTTTAAATATTGACATAGAAATTTATCACAATTATAATGAATTATTGCCTGCTTTGTCAGTTTCTGCAGTACCCAGTGAATGTTTCTGGATCTATAAAACTAGTCTCAGTGCAATGTATGGTTTATTGTGGTCAGGACTGAAACACTGGAAAACCTATAGTATTGCTAATTCAGTGCAGCTACTCTGCAAAAGCACACATGACTTGGGTAACCTGTCTTTGAAAACACAGGGCCTTTCAGAAGAAACAAATCCCAAAATTGACAATGCAAGAACTCATATACCACAAATATCTTTTGCCTTATGGCACACGTGCATCAGGAGCTACCTGAGATTCTCCAATGAATCACTCAAAATCCTCTTCAGTGTCTGCTCTGAAAATACTTAAAAAAAAAATCTTACTATACATCATTAGAAGACACCCACTCCATTTTTACCAGAGCTTTGAGGAAAGGGAGAAGGAAATTATCAAATGTATATTTAAAGGAAGCTTCAGAATTTTTTCTAACTTTGCAACTATTTTGTTTTTCCAGAAAACAAAATCATGCTTCAGCCAGTTCATTTTATTATACAGTAACAGAATGTTCTGGAGTTCATAATTACACCCAAATAGTGAATTTCTAGTGTTCTTTACTCAATATACAAGTATTATTTTTCAGTGTGTTCATAGCGTCAGGCATTCTTTTTTCACAGTGTAAGTAGTGTAATATCAACATTACAGAAAGATATAAATAGACAGCCAAAAGGGGAACAAGCAGATCTGATAGGCAGAATTACTTATTAAAGGCTCCAGAACTGAATCCAGTGTCTTTTTGTCAGACTAAAGCATGTTATGCTGAAAGACAGTCAATAAGGAATGAGATACTTCAGCAGAATATATCACTTTCTTTGATATCTCGTTCCAATTGTAAATCACTGTTACTGTTAAACATTCCTGTCTTACTCACTATTTGCACTCATCTGGCTTCAGTGTCCAGCTAATGATCTTCTTCATGCCTTTGTCCATTAGATTCAAAAGCCCGTTAGAACGCATTCAGTTTTAGGATTCTTACAACACTGCCGTTTCCTATCAGCTGCTTGCTTTTTTTTTTTTTTTCTTCCCTCTTTTTTTTTTTAGCCATGATTGGATCATCTTCCACAACAGCAATTTATCAATGTCATACAAATCAGTATCACCCATTTTTTTCCTATTTATTACATCTCCTCTAGCCATCTGTGGATCTTTCTTCCGACACTGAATACATACTGGGAGCTGCACATGGAATACTGTCTTAGTTGTCTGTCATATTCCACAACAGGCATAGTGCTCCTTTCCATACATGTATCTGGCAACCCTTGTTCCTAAAGATGTAGTTTTCAAATGAATGGGTTAGTCGGTTTATTAAGTGGCTCAGATGTCTCTGATGCCCTGTTCATCCTGTCATTTAATATTCCACCAGTCCTGTCATTTAATATGTTACCAGTCACTGTGTTACCCCATTTTTAATGCTTATTCTCACATTATTGAGAAACTGCACCTACCATGTAGCCTCTTCATCTGAAGTGTGAGTTACAGCTTCAATGTTGTGATGCTAAGTGGTAGAAATACACATCTTGGCCAAAAAGTACATTTATCTCAGAGGTTGAAATCAGGTTTGTCTGACCTTATTAATTACACTCTTATTCTTTAGTTCTCTGTCAGAAAAAAAAAAAAAAACCAAAAAAACCTCGTAAGATTTTTCTTGCCTTTCTCTAGAAAATGAGAACTAGTCCATTTAAAAAAAAAATTTCACTAAGCAAATTCCCTTTTCTTGTGGAATGATGGTGATATTCTTAATTTTCTCTGCTCCTTTTTTGTATGTCAAAATTTTTCATGCATGCTGTTTCATTTTCCTATGTGTTTTACATTCTGTATTTCTAATGCCTTACTTCTTTTTTTCCTAAAGTAGGATATGCTTTCAGGCAAAACAATATTTTCAAATTGCCCAGGAATATTGGCTTTTTGACCATCTAGAAAAATCTTAGAGATCTTAGAGATTTCTTTGACATTTTTTCTATGCATGTATACACATATACACAAACATATTGTATTTTTCCTTCTTTTGCTTCAGCTTTGATAAAGTAGACCTTGGGAATCAGCCACCACAGACATCAGTGGCAGGGACTGGTCCTCTTTCTATCTATCATTGATGTAATCAGGCCACAATCACCAGCTTCTGTGTAAACACTGGTTTCTGGTTCAAAAACTAACTCCTTTCCTCCTTAGTAATTAGGCTTAAAACACAGCTGGTATGTATAAAGAGCAAGAAATTTTGAAATAGAAAATTTGGCTTTTCAATTAAGAACTTTAATAATGCTTCAGTTTGGGTGCTTAAGAATTTCAACATATGAGCTTAAGGCTCAAACTGACCTTTTCCCATAAGCCCTGGGTTTCTGTCAACACACTTTGTACAGGGGCTTAGAAAATCATGTGTTATGTTCTCTGTTATATTTATGACCCACAAAAGGTTTTGCACCAATACCTTCTGATGGGCTTTGCAGCAGTAAAGTGTTTGAATCAGAACTAGTATGTTCTCATTCACCAATTTAATTAACACAAAGGTCTCTACAATATTCTGGTTGACACATGCATCATCAGAAAACTAATTCATATCCATGCTCTTCTAGGTTCCTAATTTTCCCTAAATATTATATGAACTCTGCACAGACCAAAGGCTTTTGATAAACTTGGCAAATTAAATGGTTCTGGTTACCTTAGTAGAGATTGCTCTATCCTTTATGGCTTAAAATACATATGAGTTAGAAGCAATGTCATATAAGAAAAAGAATAAGCTGCTTATGATAATTTGAAAGTTGAAATTAGAATTTAACTGTTTTTCTGGAGGAAATTCATGTATGTGTCAATTGAGGAAGCTAGAATTGAGTCTCCTGGATATTTATGTAGTTGGGGTAAAGGCCAAACTCACTGGACAAGCTGAAGCTGGGAGGGTAACTGCTGAGTCCTCCAGCACAGCCCTCCCTGGCAGCATAGCAGGACCTGTGCTTCTGCAGCATTCCCACCTAACTATGCTTAGTGCTTTTTTCACAAGGGAAGAGCAACTAGAAGACTTCTGAGATGGAACCCTCCACAGTCTAGAGAATTTTTCTCTTACTATGCTGTCACTTGGTGAGAAGCTGCCTAATTTGTTTTATGAATGACTAATACATTGCATGACTATTTCTATTTTTCTTCCTTGTTTCAACTGACAGATTATATAAATGTGTTGCTACAACTTTAGATACAACACAAGAAAACAGTTTTCAAGAAGGTTGATCTGGATGCTCAACAAAGAAAACAGTGACAGCAGTGGAGAGAATGAACATGAAGGGGAGAAGGAGGCTCAGATCAGTGTGTAAAGGTACAATAAGGATACAACATGATTTACTACCAGTTAGCTATGTACTTTTTGCTAACTGTATGGAGACGCCTCATAAAGATGAGATTAAAGAGGAAAGGGAATACCCAACCTAAGAGGCATTGCACTTACAGCCTCTACACTGTCAATTGCCAGCCTAGTTAATTATTTGACAATAATCAACTAATGGCTACTTAATTATTGTCAAAAGTTCAGCTCCTGCATATGAATCCAACCCAAATAGCTCAAGAATGCACTGAGCACAAGAGAAAGATGTGTAGCAAAAATCAGTATGTACTTTGATACACTGGTGCCTAGTGAATTACAGTGAAGCACTGGAAGTGTTTTTGCATTTGAAAGCAGCTTTGTGCCTAAGAGTAAAAAATATTCACCAAAAATTACCTCCTTTTCAGGTGAGACAGGTAGTAGGGCCACATGCAAACCATGCCGTGCATTTAATGTTTTTCCTGAGACAACTGGGAAATTATTTCAGAACACCTGGTATAATCAGAGAACCCCCATAAAGCTTTCATAAAAGGATGGATGCCATCAAGCTAAGCCGTGGCACCAACACTAGTGGTTAAATTATAGTGTAAAAAAAAAAAAAAAAGACAAAAAAAAGGGTGGAATACCCATAATAAAAAGATTACGAAGGACAGCTAAATTAAGAAATTTTATTGTAGCAAACAGTGAACAGGAAATAGCATCTGCATTGAAGCAGAAAAAGCAGTGAGCTAACACAACAAGACCAGTGACTTTGACTGCAGACTTGCTGAACCCATTAAAAGCCATGACAAGAAAGGTATAGGCACATTATGCAAGATTTATGATGCTGCTTACAGGAGAAGGCTTGAAGCAAACACTGCCAAAAGAAGCAAGCAAGATTTAAAATAATAATGCTTAAAATATGTGTAAACAAAGTGTATTGGTGAATAAAGAAGCCATAAGAATACCATAAGAAGTATCCTAAACATTATGTCAGAAAACACTGTATAAGCACTTTGCCCTATAACAGGAATCATGCAGAAAAGACATTGACATACAACTTCTTGCCTGGTCGAGTAAATCAAGTTTTCTACTCATGTATGTCACAAAAAGCTGAATCAAAGAGGTTATTGTGTATTTTTCACCTTACTGTGCTACCTGCATTTTATCTGGGAAAACAACAGAAAAGTAGGACAAAAATGTGAAGCAGTTGTGACAAAGTAACAAATCGGAAGGCCCAAGAAATAGGATTCAGTAAAATATGTGTGCTTGAGTAGACAGACATCTGATCCAATTTTTAAACCCCAAGTTTTCCCAAATCCTGTTTATGCATTATCCATAGAGAAGACATAAGGTGAAATACGTGTGTTATTGTTTTCTTCTAATATATGGTCTGATCAAAACTGAAATTAAATTTCTGTGCTGTAATTGTCACTACTCAAAGCATATTTCCTTTTCGAAGTCAGTGACTAGTTGAAATATCACTCTTCTATATGGTCCACAGTCACTCTCTAAAACAAGAAGTTACTTGAGTTATTTTCAAGACCTGTTGTCACTTTTGTCTGCTGCAGAAATCTTTTACCCCAAGTTTTTCAAATTGAACTGGACACTTTCAACTAACATGAGAAATTTTAGGCAGGGTATCTTGAATCCCCACCTCCTCCAGCCCTCATGTTGTCTGAAGAAGTACCATGACCAGAAAAGGCTGATTTCCTTTCACAAACTGCAGGCATGACAAGCCAGCACTGATTGCAAGGAACAGGAACAAAGTCCTGCTTGCAGTAATCTTTGTGCTAGATAAATTTGTAATGCATCCACAAGGGAAAGAAAATGATTTTTGCAAATCTCTTGATAATGTTTTGGTAAATGCCATGCCCCCAAACATCACTGTTCTCCTTTCCTCTTATGTTCCCTTTTAAATGTTCTCCGCACCATGTTGGTGCTACCACTCTGATCTGTTTTGTTAACTCTGTGAATGACAAATTGTTTTAGTGGCGTGTGACCACCAGGTCATCTGGCAAGCACTCTAATTCAAAAAGCCAATGTCTTCCTAGCTCCAAATCTGCAAGTCTTTAATGAAGTCTTGTGAAGAAGCAGCAGTTATCAGAAAAGATTAAAGATGAGGACATCCTCACATAGGACTAATTGCTCTAACTCACTAGCTTGTGTTGTTTGTGAAAACTGGAGCCTGACAAGTGATGCTCTCAATTCACATTGTTGCAGTGCTTTGTGCCTGCTTTGGAGCTTTCCCACTCCACTCACGAATCAAAGCATATAATGTACTTATTTTCTTTTTTATCATGACAGAAGAGACATTCTGAGGGGGTCAGTGCATATCCTTGTCTAGATAAATATTCAACTATTGAAAGCTTGCAAACGTGATGAAGAATAATTATAAAGGTATTATCAATGGTATGTTCCTGCGTAGTGTTTAACTACTAGACTACGCCATTTTTAAATATCAACATGGCAAATATTTTGTTGCTGGGGGTCTGATTACAATTAGAGTAAAAGCCTAACCTTTTAAGAAGACATGTGGCAAATCACTACTTGATGAAAATTAATTTCCTCTGTGAGGTTAGAAAGCCTCTGGCATATATTTGTTTTGATTTTATTAAAAAAAATCCTTTTTGATTCATCTGCTTATGCTTTTTATGCATGCAATAGCTTCCAGTTCACCCAAACATTCCTTAGTTCCACCTTGCAAACTCATTAAACTATGACACCTGTCATTGATAATCTATGTATCAAAGATCATGTATGAGAGTGTTTGAATGAAGGACTAAAAAGATCAGAGCTGTCAGTACCACTCATTTTGATAAGAAATACATGTTAGAATCAAGCCAGTATGTTTTTTCGCAAGTGTTTGAAAATTCTCTCAAGCTGCATTTCTACAAACAGTTAACAACCTGTGAAACTGAAGCTTATAATTCCATTAGAAACATTTGGTGGTAATATTAATAGAGAGTTTTATAAATTAAACACAGCAAGATATTTACTGTATCAGAGGGACATTTTCAGAACAAGCAGGCGGCAAGAGAGGCCCCCCTGCTTCTGCCAGGTAAGCATGGATGACACTGTACCTGGGAAAATTTATTTCCAGCCCAGTCTTCTCCTCATTTGACCTGCTCACCCAGGCAGCAGATGAGAGATGCACCTGACAGGAACAGAACTGATTGGTTTTGCTTGTCTCCTTGAGTTTCTTGTTTGGGGTTGTTTGGTTTGTTTTTTTTTTTTTTACATGGGAATATTTTGCCCATATGAATTGACACCTCAACCAGCCTTTTTCTAATTTCAGTCTTATTGCAAGTGCAGACTTGAAAGAATGGCAGATTCCCAACAAAGAAGATCTGAATGAGAAGAAGGACTCTCCTCTGGAAAATGGATTTTCCTTGAAGTGTCCCACTGGGCCATCTGTGTTCTCTGCTCTGAAGCTGAAGGTGCTTCTGAAATAATAGCTCTGCAGGTGCTCTGCTGTGATGCTGAGAGTCTTCACTGGTTTGCCTTTGTTTCTAGAGAAATAGCTCAAAGTTTAGCTGAAAGACTGTCCAGTGTTCTTGAGGGAATGCACAATCATGGTTAACAGGTTTATACTACAGAAGGGGAAAACTTTGAAAAAAGGATAAAATCCTGATTAGAGGACAGTGTGTTGTATGGTTCATGGCTTTGAAATAGTTCTCTTTTCCCAAGCACATCCTGCCCTGATTGCAAGAATGTGGGACAAACACCTATGTAGTTATAAAAAAGAAGAAAAGCAAACCAAAAAATTCTTAATTACAGTTATAAAATTCTAAAGTACAAATCATAAAGGTCAGACTGTCCAGGTATTGAACAGAAAGCCCAGGAGATTTACACATGTTGCTATGTGGCACTGACTGAGCATTTAATGTTGGCCACTGACCATGACTGTGCTGGGTTCCTGCATCCCCAGGCATCAGCATCCCAGCTGAAAGTCAGGTTCCCACTATGCTTTAACACCCTCTTCTCACTGGAGGATGTTTTTTGTTTTCAGCTAAATCTGCAGAAAACGTGCAACAACTGTGAAACAAAATACTTTTCATGGCATTTTGAATATGCTACAGCTTTTACCAAAGGAGTAAACTGTAAGGTCATCACAGAAACACACTCTTTGGAAAAGCAATGCTTATCACCAACTCTCCTTTCCTACTCCCTGAGGGTCTGACAGTCTTAAGGAAAGCAGGATTTCCTTTGCCTCTCTGGATTTCTCACTGGGCTGCTAGAAATAGCCTGAGAAAGAAAAAGCAACAGTTGTTTTTGCAAAAACCCATTGCTGCTCTGCAAGAGCTCCCTGATGAGCTCTCATCAGCCACCCTCAGCAGGTACCTGCAAGTGGCGTTGCCAGGGTGACCTCCTCCTCAGAAGCCTGTCATCTGCCAGGAGAGACATAGTTTAGCTCTCACTGGTTGCAGCAATTTTATTTTGATAGTATAGCACTTTGCCAACAACTCCATACTGAAAGCCTTTAGTGATCTCCCTTAGAAATGGGATGCAAGGAGCAGCCTCACAGTCAAAATGGAGTTTTCAGTCCCATGGGAAGGTGGACAGAGCTCCCCCAGATGCAGAATCAGACAGTAAACCACACAGGAACACAACCTGGGGTGGCATCCCACAGATGAGATGCAGGAGCACCTGAAGGTGAATAAGCAGCATGTAGTTCCTCAGAAATCCGCTGTGAAAATCTTCTTGCACAAAGCATTTATTCAAAATTGGAAGAACAAATGTGTTTGCAAAATGAGTGTACTTCCAAAGCAGTAAAAAACCCACTACTTCCCTAAGTGTACTGCATGGGATGTTGTCTTCACATTTCTTAATAAATGACTTCAATTTTGTTTTGCATAGTCTTCTATTCAACTTCAAATGGCATCATCCCTTATAAATATTCATCAAGATACAGGTCTCCTTCTGCATCCTAGAAAGGACTGCACAGTCTTTCTAGACACAGGGCTGGGCTCGGGGCTTCTGTATTGGCTTCAATCAAGGGCCAGTTTTATTGTGAAAAAGTAGGTGACAAGCAAGCAAATACATCTGCTTTCATAAATTGTAAGGCAAAATGAAAACCTACTGTGGTTGCAAGAGGGTCCACAAAGGCAAAACAAAATGCAAAACCTCCATGCTGTAAGACAGAAATGCTACACAAGCAAAAGTAATCATAGGGAAACTTCTGGCAAGTATTTTAATAAAGCAGTCATGACGTCAAATTTATTCTAACCAGTGCTGAGAGGATCAAAACAGAATTGAAAAAAGGAGTGGAAATGTGGTAGTATGAGTTAAGGGAATTAAGATAGCTAATAAGGAGTATGCAGAATAAATTAGCTATGATAGCTAATTTATCTTCAGTAAACATATTTATATATAGGCTTACATGAATGAAGGGGACAAGCAAATTTTAACTCTTCGCAGGTAAATGTTCTCCAATTTGCATTCACACTGGTACTTGTGCTGCTAAATCTATGTTAAATTATGAAGATGACAAGTCATTTTCCTCAGCAGCCCCGCAGAAGGAAAGGAGGTTTGTCCAGTCACCAGAAATAGTCACAAGCTGTGTTGCTCAGGGCAAAGTTAGCTTCACTGTGCCACTACTTGCATCTGTGCAAGAGAGACAGGAGATCTCAGCCCCCTGAGAAAATGAGTACTGCTGCACTACAGACTGGAGGCAGGAAGTGCAAAAGGCCTTAAGACAGAGACAAACATCTGAAGAACTCTAAGGACAGGCATGACATAACAGTTTATTTTCTTCCTTGTTTCATTCCTTAAAAATTACATGATGACTGATATTTCATACTTTTCCCTACTACAAACATGCACAGGCTTAGGGGCTGCAGCAAGGAGAGTTCCTTCCTTGAACCAGGCTCCAGGGGCCTTGTGCTCCATAGCACAAGAACCACAATAATCATTACAGACACCTCCAAACACTTCTGTATAAAACAGAAGAGAATCTTTTTATATGATAACAAGCCTTTCCAGCCCTCCAAAGAGTCTGGTACTCAAAATGAGTATTCTGCCATTATAGTGGAGGAGCACTTGAGTCACCTAGTTCAGTATTCAAGATGACATTTGGTATCTTTGCTGATATTTTTCTCTTCTCTCTTCCTTTTCATAGAAAAATTCTGGTTAATGGTATATCACATTATATCAGTGTGTATGGAAGACTACACAGTACAGGAGCCACAGGGTGCCGTTTCACCTCAAAACAACCCTCAAGTATACCATGTCCTGCAGCTATCACTCAGCAGCACATATATCACCTTGCAGTGGGATTATTACGTTTCTGCTTACCAGAGGCAGGGTCTGGCCCCAGATGACAACAACTTTAAAAGGAAGAGCACTATCTAGAGATAACATAATGACTTACGTACCTCCTGTAGATTTACACAGGTAAGAATAACTTGTTTATTGGACAGATTTAAAGGATTTCAAAGGGCTAACCTGTGCCTGCTCTCCAGAAGACAGCTCCGTTTCACAGCTGAAAAGCATAAGTAGGCTGCCAGTGATCACCATCTTAGCATGGAAGCTAGGGTAAATAAACAGTTCATGAACAGCAAGCACATCATGCTCATCTGAATTCACTGTAGCTACATGGTTTATCTGCTGTACCATCATCCTCCCTGCATGGTAAATAATTTACTGTCCTCTTTTCAAAGAAGACTTTTTATGGTATAGAACACATGGAAAATCATCATGATTGACAAAAAACTACCTCGTGAAAGAGTTCTTGCACTTCTTGACTATGAATAAGTTATGTCCTGTTCACAGGAACTTAGTGTAACTACAATATTTAATTGCCATAGTATTCAGTATTATCTTGCCTGTACATTACATAATTTATCTGTTTATTTCTGCAGGGAATGTCACATGAGTGAACTGGAATGGTAGTTGATTACATGCATAGTATGTATAGCCCAAGAAAGAATTTGCAACAGCCATGTGATAGGAGTCCTGACTACTGCTGCTGCTGCTGCAGAACAGCTGAGGAATGAACACACTGTCTATTGATAAGCTTTCTTTAGGGGAGCATCCATAAGTAGATACGTGCTGTGATAGTACACCATCCAACTTCAGTGGCTTAATAGCACTCTGACTCTTCCTACTGTTTCAGGTGAGTCTGTTAGGAGGGACTAGTGGGTCCTTGCTACAGGTAAATTTTGGTCATACCATATTCATCTTTCAAAGTTTCATTAAGGCTCCTCAAGGAAACACTAAAGGTCATTCAGATGTCTCTATGGCACTGGAATTTTTTTTTTCAGAGTAGTATAATATCAGTTAAGTAAACTTTTCCCCCTCAATAATTTTCATGTTCAAGTCTTTGTGGTATTTCTATCTTAACAGGACTCCTTAAATTAGGAAACTGAACTGCAAGGCAAGATTTCTTATAATCAGCAAGAATCAATGACTTACGGGGACTCAATGATATTCTACCAGGAATATCCACAAGTCTTTCAGGTTCTTGGAGTTTTCATCTCCTAGTCCCCATCTTGCTGCTAAGTGTATGATTCTAAACAAGCAGTAACTGTCTACAACATGATTATTTTTTCTCAGTCCTCAAGGTGGCTGTGAGTCTGAACTAATATTTTTAAAGCACTTTAAGAGTGAAAGGTTATAGCTGCAGCTTACAGATTTGCCTGCCACTCCTTTTCCATTTGACCAATAATAAATTTCTGTGCATTGTTTTTGCTGTGTGTCTGTTACCATGCCCTGCTGGCTTTCACTGAGAAGTGTTTTACTCCAAGAAGTCTCCCTGAAAGCAGTGGACCGGTCCATATCCAAAGCTGGCTAACCTGAATGATCAGATCTCAGCTGCACACTTTATGCCTTAACCACTCCTGAAAGAAGCCTTTGCAGTAGTGCATAGGCTAATGTGCTTCACGGAAGTATTAAACGGACTTGATTCTGTTACTAGATGAGTAAACTAATCTGCTTTCTAAACGTCATACATCTTTATTGAATATGGAACATCACACAAAAATGCACAGTTTTATTAGCGTGTTATTGATGTACATAAAATGAGGATTTATCACTAACATAATGAACTTTTTTGAACTTCTACAGGAACTGACAACATTCAGCACTTTGCATAGCTTCTGAGCGTACTGGGTTTGTTTTTAAAACATTAATTTGAACTGTGAATTCAATGATATCTACTTTCTTCTCACAGAAATTATTCAATTGAACCGAATTCAGTTAAGCTACAACTGTTTGTGCCAGTGTAATTAGGAAGAGAATCTAGCCTGATATGATAAAATATGACATTTTTTTACAGGTTAGGCTGCACTGTAAAATACAGTCACATCATGAGGTACAGGTAGCTTTTGTTTTCCTAGTCTGCCAGTCTTATCAACTCTGAACAACCAACCAAGAAAAATGAGTATGATTGCTTGGGGACTTCCAAATTTCTTATTGACTTTCACAATCAGAAAAACTGGATTTTATACCAGAATGGAAATTAATGGTTCTGTCAATTTTATTTTATTGACATTCTACATTTTTACACATTATGTGGGTTTCCACTGGCTTGGAAAATTCTAGCGGCTTTTTATTGAAAGTAAGCTCAGTTTATATTAAACCTACAAAGATGTATGCTACTGCATGCACTTGGGAAGATATTTTGTTAAATATATTCTTAGTTTCAGAACCATATCATGAAAGTTTTGCCTTACAACAAGATGAATTGCGCTTAGGATAATGAAAGCTGTGCAGTTTGCAAACAGCACTGTTTTCTCTTGTTGCTTGAGCAATAAATTACTCCTGGAGCATGGACACAAGTTTGCCCAGAGGTGATAATCAAAATGGATACTGTGCAAAAGTTATGCCAGAGTGCCACAGGAAAAAAAAAAAAAACCCAACTTCTAGAAGAGACTAACATACGAGAATAAGAAGTAAAACAGAGTGATTTTTTTTTCTTTCAGTTGCCTGATCAGGTCATTTGCAATGTTTTGTTCCTCCTGAAATGGAAGATTAGGCTTTTATTCCTTATCAGATTTTTCCCTGACTTTCATTTAAATTCTTCCCTGACAGAATGATAAAATTAATTGTATTTGTATAGTCCCAGTCCCTGCCCCTACTTGCATATGTTTTCACAAAGAATATGCTCATCAAATCAAAACTGAAAATGATGACAACTTTCATTACACACAAATGTTTTTATTGTCTAAGAACAAATAGTCTTATCTGCAATGAATACTTTAATATACTTGTTCAGATTAGAATGATGACCGGGTATTAGTTGCTGTATCAGTTTGTTACATCATAGGTCAGTGAGCAGAGGTGAAGATATTATTGGGCAGTAGGATTATTTCAGTAAAAGCCAAACAGGCAAAAATGGATCCTCCATCAGAAAAATCTTATAGTCTTACAAACACATTGGACAAAAGGAAAAAGGATTATTTTACATGGGGAACCAATCTCAGTGAATTTGCAAATTGCAGAGGGCAGCATCCACAGTGCAGAGAGAAACTGCCCAAGATCCAGATTAGTATCTCAGCCAAGTCTCTCTTTGGCATGGGCTACAGAGCAACTTTGTATATGGGTTTAAATCATACAAGTTGTAGCTTTTGCTGACAGTAAATCATTTTGTCCTAGATTCACCTCTGAATGCAAAATGAAATAACTTATCCCTGGAATTCTTCCTTTCCAATACAATGTTAAAAAGAAATCTTGACAATGATACCAAGGTTTGTCCCAGTTTCCTTAATGTTTTGGTAAAGTTTTCCTGTGAGACTCCCAATTCTCCCTGCTTTGGTCTCTCCCTGGAGAAATTATAACTTGGGATAGAAAAAGAAAAGAAACCCCAAAATGTAAAATGCTGCTTCACAAACTATCTGTTTGTTTAAAATATGTATCTCTGAAAAATCACTCTACTACCTATTTTTATTTACTTCAGAAAGCAGAGTTTAGAAAGAAACTCAGAGACCATATCTCACTTGTCTTTTGACAACAGAATTCTCACTAGGGCATCCTTATCCTGGCCCATGCAGGGTGGTTGCATCCCTGCTCAGCCTGCCAAAACCAGCCAGCCTGGCCCGGGCACATGCACGTACACATGCACATGCACATGCACAGCTGAGATGTCACCTGATGGCTCAGCACAGTTTTATGATATATTGTGGTTGTAGCATTAACACAATGCAGAGTGACATGTAAATCCAACCACTTTGGAGTATTTTTCTGTGTGTTTATTCTAGCCCTGAATTAATTATGCAAAGCCTACATCACAGCCCAGATGCTTTTGGGAGTCAGCAGTCAGGTTAAGAGGCTGAATTTACAGGCAAATCATGCTAGCCTTTGAAGAAGCAATTATTTTGCATAGACAGACACAGATTTTAAATCATGGGTCTTGAAATAAGTGTACAATTCATATTGTGTTTATGGCAATTCCATACTGTCATTGAGAAATTGAAATTTATAGAAAAGAAAGAATTAAAAGGTGACAAAGACAGCGCATTTTCCCTCAAAATATAAATTATTCAGTAAAACTAAAAACACATGAGCAGCAGTCAGGATTCCCACAATTCTGTGGCATTATGGTCTTTGGCAATTTCTATTGAATTCAACAAGAGACAGAAAAAAGAAATCTACCTACCAGCCTGCTTCTGTCTTTTTGTTGTTGTTGTTTTTTTGTTTTGTTTTGTTTTTTGTTTTGTTGTTGTTGTTGTTTCTGTTGTTGTTGTTTTGTGTGTGTATGTGTGTGTAAGAAGGTTGTTGCTTTAATAAAACAATCATAGCATTATAGAATGGTAGGAGTTGGAAAGGACCTCTCGAGATCACCATGTCCAGCCCCCATGCCAGATCAGGATTACCTAGGGCATGTCACACAGAAACATATCCAGCTGGGTTTTGAAAGTCTCTAGAGAAGGAGACTCCACAACCTCTCCAGGCAGGCTGTCCCAGTGCTCCGTCACCCTCACAGTAAAGAAGGTTTCCCTCATTTTGAGGTGGAACTTCCTGTGTTCCAGTTTGTGACTGTTGCCCCTTGTCCTATCACAGGGCAGCACTGAAAAGACTGGCCCCTTCTATATTTGGAAAGATTAATAAGATCCCCTTTCAGTCTTCTCCAGCCACAGGTATCTCAGCCTTTCCTCATAAGAGAGATGTTCCAGTTTCTTAGTCATCTTTGTAGCTCTCCATTGGACTCTCTAATATTTCCCTGTCTCCCTTGAACTGTGGAGACCAGAACTGGACACAATACTCCAGATGTAGTCTCACTAGGGCAGTGTAGTGGGGGAGGAGAACCTTCTTTGACCTACTGGACACACTCTTCTTTATGCACCCCAGGATGCCATCATAACAATGTAATAAATATAACAAATAAAACAGTCAAGCAACAGGGAAAAGTTAACAGTAAAAATAACAGGCATCGTCACAGAACAAATTAAGAACGAAAAAAAAATTTTGTCTTACAATAATGTGTCTCTGGAATGCTAATAATAGCTGCCTCTTTTCTCTCACAGAATGACTTTTTCCCTTCATCGCACATAAACTGATGCAGATATAACTACAATATCTAGATGCAAAGCAAGTTTGAAAAGGCATCTTCGTCTGCTATTTTAAAAGCGGGAACTCTGACTGGAGAAAGGATGGTTGGTTAAAATGCACTGTGTGGCAATGGTAGATGAGTGCCAACAATGATAATGCTGGAAGAGCATTTCCCTGACAACAATGATAATGCTCCTTTGAATAAAATCCTGTGTTTACATAAAAGTCTGGAGGTCCAGGTCCTAGAAATGTCTAAAGTAGCTGAGACTGGCATATCATATAGTATTGTTATTGATTTCTTAATTATCAGGCATGAAACATGTTGATATTCCATTTATTCTATTTATAGTTGAGTTTTCTCTTTTTCTGTTGCTATCTCAGAGAAATTTAACATTTCTAGAACTGTCTCTAACAGCATCTTTTTTTTTCCAGTGCACACTGTTAAATTCAAAATCTGCTACAGTTATTGCTTGACAATTTTTTAATATCAATTAATTGCATTAGATGTTCACATAATTTTCTCTCATTTCTGGAAAAAAACTTTCAAAGTTAATGTTGTCTAAATTTGAGGCAACGATGCCTTTAGGCCCTTTTCAGGAACTGCAACAGGAAAGGTGCTTAATTTCTGCAAAAATAGTTTAGACTTCAGAGCCAATTGCTGTTATCAAACTTTAAATCCAACAGCATGCAATCCATAGCTTCATTATGGCAAAGAAAGTACATTAATGTGATCTGTAATCAATAGATAAGCACTGGTTACCAACCTAAAATATGTCTGTTTCAGATAAGTGCCATCCAGAGGCTTCCCAGGCTGCATGGCCTCTGTCTCTCCCATCTGCTGTGCATGCTCTGAGGACCATGAGATTATCTGGTACTTCTGGATGAGTGCAGGGGATGTCTCACTGCAGTGGGCAGAGCATGTGGGGCTGGGCAGCTGCAACTAGTCAGGCTCTCTTTACAGCTTGGCACTTATCTTCCGGTAGTTTTTATACAAATCAGGAACATAACAATGCAAAAAAAAAAAATTTCCCCATATGTGCCCCCAGATACTGCACTCGCTTTTACAAGATGTAAGTCAAATGCTGTGCTGAGAGTCCACCAGGACCAAGCTAGCTGCAAGGCTTGTCCCAGCACTGGCCAAACCCCAGTGACTTCTGAGAGCTCAGCACAGAGTGGCATGAGACAGGGCAGCCCTCAGGGCACTGTGCTGAGCATAGGATGGCTCAAGATATGTAGAGTTGCACAGAAAAAGGTCTTCATCTCTGTCTAGGCACGGTGGACGCTACCATGATTTACACCAAGCTATCTCAATCTTTTTTCTTGCTTTTTACAAATCATATGTTAGCAAACTTACCAGAGATCATCATCATCATTATGAAATCATATGTAATTTTCATCCATCTGTAACTGTATTTGTTGTATACACACAAACATGGAAGCCAAGGCAGAAGCAGGCTGACCCAAGATCACATTCAGAGGTACTGTCCATACTGGCACTCATGCCACTGAAACACCTGAGACTGAAAATCACCTAAAGATGCAGGCTGGCCCTTGACAGCAAGGGCTGGCTGCACAGTGGTGCTGGTTGTGGTGAAACAGCTGTTGCCAGACACTCATTGCAGCCCAGACCTGTTCTCTGAGCTTTGTATCCAGGCAAGCTACTGGGAAGAGATGCCTTTACAAAGAAGTTCCTGCATCTCCAGTCCTGCAGTGACTGGCGACACATGAGAAGGAAATTATTCACGTGGCATTTACTGTCGTTTTAATAGGCTACTTATCACAGCGTTGTTGCTCATGCCTGATGTAGAAGCACTCAGGTGCGTAATTGTTCTGAGCACTGTACTAAGACAGGGAAAGGTGATTCCCTGCACACTAATCATCTTTCACAAATTATGGTTCATTTTCCTTTAGTTATAGGGTGGGGCAAAATAAACCCAAAAATCTGTAAACGCACTGCTCATTTTTCAGATACAGCTTTGATAGCAAAAGAAAACTAATTAGTAGCATGGTCCTGGCAAGTTGATAATAATAATTTAAGAGTTTTGCTCTGAATACTTACTTCCAAAGTATCTATTCTGAATACACTAATTTAATTTCTAGGGGATGACTAGAAGACAGCAAGCCAAATAGTCTTCCTTCCTTTGTTATAGGAAGGTACTTCAATTAAAAAGAACTTGAAGGATAATACGGTCATACTTAAAATTAAAGTGAATGATGTTCAATTTTGACATATTTGCTAGAAAGAATGGTAGTATATATTAATTGAATTAAACAAAATTAAAACTTCCAGCAAGGTAAAAGACAATATAAAAAAAATCCTCATATCATATACTTGCTTGTGTAGCTGATTTTTTCAGTTGATTTTAGCATAACCACTACTGCTTTTCAAACTGTGTATAACTGGGCTTTACACTGAGGCTTTGGCAATGCATCAGTCCAACTTGCTATTTGACTCTCTTTCCCAAAAAAGCAGGAAATGGGGACCATGTTGCTTTCAACATTTGTCTCTTCTACCTTTGGGCTATAAAATACAGCATCACTAAATTACAGCAGAGAGGGGGTTCATCTTGTTGGGATGAACAGTCAAGACAAGTCAAAGCAAATGCTTCAGACTGGAGTTTTTGGTATAAAAGCATTTATGAAGTAATTCTAGAAGACTGAATTAACTAATTACAACCATCTGGTCACTGATAATTCACCATAAATGGGGAGAGGGGTAGGGAGCCTAATAGATTGTTTACTATGAATTATTTGCCAGATTGTGGGCACAGTTACAGCAGTCCTCGCATGTCTGCCTGCTCCGAGTGCTTTGTGAAATGCAGACAGGCTGCAAAGTTGACAGGGATGGATGTTCTGTTGCATGTTTCACAGCAAGAGGCTACTGTAAACACGGCCAATAGAAATTTTCTGGTGTATTTTGAAGAGTGGCAGGGTTGTTATTCAGCATGAACCATGACAAAACCAAAGGCTGTACCATCACAGACCTATTGATGGTAACTAAATTGATCCCTTGAGCATCAAAGGTTCTTCAATAAGCAGCAATGAAAATTTTTCAAACACACCAGAACTGCTGCACTTACTGTGCTTTAAAAGAAAAAAAAAAAGGCTTCATGTCTTCCTAAACAAAGAATAGTCATTGAGTTTTGTCCCATTATACCTTTTGTCCCACAGCTGATAAACATTGCATTTAGAACTCATTATTTGCCCAAATCTGAGTTTTTATTTCTTTGGCATTTTTTGTTTGTGTTTGGTTTTGTTGTTGTTTTTCTGTGAGGGTTAGAAATTGTGATTTTATTTTCAGTTTAGGTATTTTCCTCATGACACCTTTTTATTTAAACTAAACTACTTATCCATGGTGTTCCTTTCCCTGATTCATCTAATTGAATTTGATCACAGATCCTCTTGCCTTTTCCTAGGTTGAACAAGTAACACCCTTGTGGTCTTATGATACTCTTCACATCTTGGTCACTATCTGATATCCGATCCAGTTTAACATACTCTCTCATGTACACAAGCAATGAGGGCACCAGGTATTTTTCCAGGATAACTGTTAGGAGCTATTTGTATAGGAGCATTATTAGAGCCACAGCTTTTAAAATATCTTAATGCTTTTTAGTGTTTCTGTCTGTGGGATGGGTGTGGAGTGGGTGTGTGGGGCAGCGTGAGCTGCAGGTCTCGGTATATACTGCTAAAGCGAACCATGTGGCATCTGTGAGGAATGTATCCAACCATGCCAGTAAAGGCTAGGAGTGTTTTAAAAGCATCAAACCTTAACATTACCTTCTTTAGGCTTTGTTTTTGCAGTATGCCTCCTAATTATGTACCATTGTTTGTTTGGAAATTGCAAGGATAAAACTATGGACAAAAGATAAAAAAGACTTGTAGGAGTAGGAAAATAATGGTAATAAAGATTGCTTTTAAGGCTAACATTGCATTGACTATTACTGCACACACATTGATCACAGGTGTATTTTGTAAAATTGAACTGTAGTTTTGCACATACATTTTATAATCTATACTGGGTGTTTCATGTCTAGTCCTACTGGCAACTAGTGAGACCTATCAGGCAAGCATCCTATTTATTTTGGTGCATTCCGCTGGAGTTCTGCCATGAAACCAAACATGGCATTTTAAACATGTTTTGTTTTGGTAGGGAGAGATTTGCTCCGTCTATTTATCTTCTTATTGGATGCAAGTTTTAAGCATTGGTAAAAGACCAATGAGCAAAAGAGCAAATATAATTTCAGGGAATTAAACATCTATTAGAGACTATGAAGACACCAGAACCAAAAATTTGGACTGCAACTACATCACTCTACATTCCTTTGCATTTCTCATAAACAGCATATTTAGATATTGTCCCCCTTTCTAGGCAACACGGAGGATCATGATGAAAAATAAGAATGTAGACAATCAGCCTCTTATCACCACTAGAATCTAATTTTCAAACATTCTTGGTTAAAACTGCTCTTTCCAAATCAGGTTTTTGCAGAGTGACAAAGAATTGTTTATTTTCTCTGCTCCAGTGAAGAACAGGCCTGTGTTAATTTATCTGGAATAAACATGCATACAGCCCACATTGTCCTCTGATAATATTTACAGTTGTTGGCCCTGTCCTCTGTGTTGTAGATGTGGACTATTACAGATGTATGGAGTGTTAGAATGAAGTATCTGTCACTCTTTGTCTCCCTGCTATTTTCATTAGGTCATTTCATTATTCATGTGACCCTGAGAGTGAGAGAGTCAAAGTCATCTGCCTGCTTGTTATTATGCAGATACACAAAGGGGTTCTTCAGACTAGAACAGGCGACTGAAAACAAGTCTGTTGATAAATTATTGTGACCCATCCTATTCCTATTTAGAATCACTGCAGATGTTTGAAGCTGAACACCCCATCTGAACATACTCAGGGTGTTTTTATACTCGTAAACAGAACAAAAGCTCCATGCACAGAGACCACATATCAAGAAATTCAAGCAAGTCCTAAGCCCTCTCATATGCCTTCTTTAAGTACTGAGAATCTGTTTTAACCACATTTAAAATAGTACTACATGTTGGGTGCAATTTCTCTCCTCGGGGTGGTATCACAAAACTTAACGTATCATTGGGTTCAAGTTTTTATATTAATGAAAAATGATGTCAGAAGAGAAACAGAAAACAACTTCAGCTAATTGTACTCAATGAGAAGACACTGATAACCAGCATCTATCCTGTCTTGTGGACTTTTCCAGTATGCCAGAAACCCCAGAATTACTATACCAATAGAATCATAGAATCAATGTTAGGGGTTAGGAGGGACCTCTGGAGATCATCGAGTCCAACCCTTCTGCAAGAACAGGATCACCTAGGGCAGGCCACACAACAACTCAAAATTTCCTATTCTGGACATACAAATATATTTGGTCTGAAATATAAATATATTCACTTTCATATGTGTACTGGGGACAACAGAAAATCAGTAGCTGCCTTGGTTACTGAAAATTAGTATGTACCGCAGTTATTAATATTTGTTAGAAACAAAATACCAAATGGAAATGGAATCTCTCCTCTGCTATCACAGCTATCATGGAGTAACTGACTGTACATTAAAAACTACATTGACACTCAAAGCCGAATTTGTTTCTGATACACATCTTTCCTGTCTGACATGATTCAAAATGTTTTATTGCATGCAAATCCCAACACTATGGAAGGCAAAATCAAATACACAGTACAACATTAGTGGTAACCAATCAGGCAGTAATATGTAGAAAAGCATTAGGAGTCATCTTGAACTGAACAGCAGTTTGCAAAGCAATGCTGATTAACAGGAGGCAGGTATAAGGTAGACAATTATTCCCTTCTCTTCAACATTGATAAGGTCTCAATTGGAATAATGAGTATGGTCCAGGGCCTGATACTCAAAATTTTTCCTTTGCAGGTTGAGTGAAATCTTTGTGGAAGGCTTTAAGAAGATATTACACAAATATTTCTCAGGGGTGAAGTAGACGAACTTGGTTTTGTCTTGGATGTGGACTGAAGGCTCTCTAGAGTTTTCTCCATATCTAACACTGCTTACATCTGTGAATATCAAGCTTAGTGATCCTGGTTAAAACTAATGCAAAAATAAATGTAACAGAGAATGCCAAAAATAAACCAGAAAGCTACTGTTGCACTAATGGATTTTTGTGCATTGACCTAATCACAGAATCACAGAATGTTAAGGGTTGGAAGGGACCTCAAAAGATCATATAGTCCAACCCCCCTGCCAGAGCAGGACCACCTAGAGCAGGTCACATAGGAACGCATGCAGGCGGGTTTTAATATCTCCAGAGAAGGAGACTCCACAGCCCCTCTGGGCAGCCTGTTCCAGAGCTCCGTGAACCTTACAGTGAAAAAGTTTTTCCTTATGTTTCTGTGGAACCTCTTATGCTCCAGCTTATACCCATTGCCCCTTGTCCTATCATTGGACATAACAGAGAAGAGCCTGGCTCCATCCTCCCGACACTCACCCTTTACGTATTTATAAACATTAATGAGGTCACCCATCAGTCTCCTCTAAGCTAAACAGACCCAGCTCCCTCAGACTTTCTTCATAAGGGAGATATTCCACTCCCCGAATCATCTTTGTGGCTCTGCGCTGGACTCTTTCAAGCAGTTTCCTGTCCTTCTTGAACTAAGGGGCCCAGAACAGAACACAATATTCCAGATGAAGCCTCACCAGGGCAGAATAGGGGGGGAGCAGAACCTCTCTTGACCTACCAACCCCACCCCTTCTAATACACCCCCGGATGCCATTGGCCTTCTTGGCCATGAGGGCACATTGTTGGCTCATGGTCATCTTGCTG
Organism: Todiramphus chloris collaris; assembly: GCA_025345505.1. Classification (NCBI taxonomy): domain Eukaryota; kingdom Metazoa; phylum Chordata; class Aves; order Coraciiformes; family Alcedinidae; genus Todiramphus; species Todiramphus chloris. The sequence continues at coordinate 14,513,403 of JANVCC010000057.1, forward strand.
TCCACCGGGACCCCAGGTCCTTTTCCCCCATGCTACTCTCTAACAAGTCAGTTCCCAATCTATACTCTTATATGGGGTTATTCTTTCCCAGATGCAAGACTCTACATTTTCCCTTGTTCTATTTCATTAAATTTCTCCCTGCCCAGCTCTCCAGCCTGTCCAGGTCACGCTGAATGTCAGCACAGCCTGCTGGTGTGTCAGCCATTCCTCCCAGTGTTGTATTGTCAGCAAACTTGTTGAAAGTGCACTCTGTTCCCTCATCCAGGTCATTTATGAACATATTGAATAATATTGGCCCCAGTACCGACCCGTGAGGGACTCCACTAGATACAGACCTCCAGCTAGACTCTGCCCCATTGACCACAACTCTCTGACTTCTTTCCTTCAACCACTTCACAATCCACTTCACTACCTGATCATCCAGACCACACTTTATCAGTTTATCTGCAAGGATGCTGTGGGAGATGGTGTCAAATGCTTTACTGAAATCAAGATAGACCACATCTACTGCACTACCATCATGCTGGTATTAATGATTGCTGCATTAAGCCTTTTCCCAAAGATTTGCATTTTACAACAACTTATAAATGGCCCAGACATGCTAAAATGTTCATTAAATTTTAAGGTCAAAAAACCTGTCTCCTCACAACAACCTCCATCTAATGATGTAGATAATTTTCCAGAAGTTCATTATGAAAAGACAGCCACATCCTTCATAAAAACAAAGGACTTTCAGAGGAAAGGTAGAAATGTCTTGCTCGTCTCCCTGGTGTTTTATCTCTGCACTAAGGTCCCTTCTTTTTGAAACTTATTGCAAGGAAATGGTTTTGCAGAAATGGATGCTGTCTCTACCCTGGGAGAGAACATTTTCTACAGAACTTAATGTGCTAGCACAGAACAAGTCTGCCCGCATAACCAGAAATGGGGACTGACAGCTCTGTGTCCCAGGGAGTGCATGACCTCACACAAGTGGGCCTGCTACTGACTTTTCTGTATCCTAGGAGAGCTCACAGCCACCCCTAGCTTATCCTGCCCTGATCACACTGCAGCACCAAGCAGAAATCAGTCTGAAAGCACCTCTGCTGATGAGACACTGACACTGGAGCAGCTGCAAGTGATGAAGATGATTCATCAGATGAAGATGATTCATCACTTGCCTTTGGGTTTTTAAGACACAGCTCCCGCTTTCATAAAGGGCAGTACAGGTGCAAACCAACCCCTGATGTTATCTGAACTTACCCTCCCTGCAAGCACCTCAGTCTGATTCAATTAAGAAGTACAGGACACATCAAGTCTAATTCCCTCCTACAGATCTATCATCCAGCTCTTCATAAACAAACTCTCCTTTAAAGCAGCATTAAGTCAACTTACACATAGTTAGATATGAGTTATAGCCAACCAGCACAAGTGAGTAATTTATTTCCCACATTTACTTACATGTGGGTTTCAGGCTCTCAGGTACCAAACCCAAAACAGCATAAGGACGGTTATTCAGTTATAATAGGAAATAATCTCAGTGAGTAGCTTACTAATTACCTACAGAGGGAGGCAGTAGTCTAAGAAATTCTACAGCCTAAGGGTCTTGACTTTGGGAGCTCTAACTACCTTTACCTGTCAATTTTTCCCCTATGCATCATCAACTGCAAACAGAAAATTAAACACACAGAATGGAGAAAAGCACATCTGGACTCAGGATGTGGTTTACTTCTGGAAAGCAACTGTGACTTCCTAGGACACAGACAGCTTGTTGGCTGTCAATGCTGCTGCAGAAAGGACCTGTAGCCAGCAAGAGGATAACAGATTTCAATTTAGAAGCAAAGTTGTATCAGCCATAGGATAGAGTCAACGTAAGTCAGGACCCGTGAACACCCAGCCTGAATAAAATATACAGCATGCCCAGCAGCTGGGCAGCAGAGGACAGAGGCTGGGCTCATTTGGGAGAAAGACAGTTCATCCTCATCCTCATGGCAGCACCAACAGTATTCAAGTTTTGAGTAGTGAAGCTGCAGAGAGCTCAGCCCCCTGTGGCCATGCAGTGTGCATAGCAACAGTGTCCACAGAGGTGGTCCTTGGAGGTGAAGGCAGGAGGCAGGATGTCTGATGGAGTTTTATTAATCTTTAAACAAGCAACAACAATGAATGGGTAGATGTATAGTATGAGCATACTGTGAATTTCATAACCTACTAGATACTGATTATCTCCAGGAACAGGACAACAAGACATCTCGAGGCACCCAAATATGCTGAAGAAACAAGAACAGTTTTGTGACAAGAATAAGAATTTTAGGCTTTAGGTCACTAAATGAACACAGTGATGAAGAAGAGAAGATGAAGTAAATGACCACCGGAGGTCATGAAAGACCACTGAGGGGAGAAAAGACCCTAACCCTAATTTTATTACACATGTTCGGACTATGTAAATGAATTCCAGGAATCCATTAGCGTAAGACTTCCCTTTCTAAGAAATATAATGAATATGTATGTTTAGCTTGCATATGAACTATGTACCTAGCTTGCATATGGATGCACATTTGGAGGAGTGATCCCCTGTGCGTCTGACACCACAAAATAAAGAATGCCTGCTTAATAACTTTGCTTATTGATTTTTTCATTGCATCAGTTTGGCACCCCAGATGGGACAGACTCTTCTCGGCTGCAGGATCTGCTGAGAAAGAGGACTCCCCGGGCACCCCTGGGATTTCCTGGTGGGACTCTTCAACTCACCTGGCTCACTGCGGGAGCAGACAAGGACAATCCTGGTAAGGTATTCTTTCTGGTTCTGTTCTGGGAGGTATATACTTGGTCCTGGAGGGTGCCTGTAATACATACGACACATCCTACGAAGGGTGCTGTACGCCAGATATTTTAATATCTTGAGCATACCTGGTGTTATTTTGTATGCATACGTGGAATTATTTTGTATGAATACGTGGAATTATTTTGTATGAATACATGGTATTAAGTATTTGGACCTGAACTATAAGATTTACCAGTATTTTGGACAACTGGAATGGCATATGGACTTTGTGCATGATCCATGGTTTTTTATCTGCTTGTGTTATTTTGGTGTGTGGTTAAGTTGTTACGTTACCATTGTTTGGTAAACTTAAATCACCATTGTTGCCATTAAGTAATGTATGAGTGAACCGAGTGTGCTTGAGATGCAGCAGGGCTGTGAAGTGAGTGCCGAGTCCTGATCCGCAGTTCTCCTATCCTGTGAGAGGTACAGCCAGAGATGAACAAAGTGATTTTAGCTTGCTTGGTGATTCCTGGGAATTTTTTTTTTACTTTCAGACTGAAGAAAAAACTAACCGATTGGGTAAATGGTGTCTAGTTATTTGCTGTATATCAGGAATCAAGCCCAGCCACCACCAGCCCCTCTGTTTTCTGAGGATCAGCTGGAATGCAAGGGGGTTTGATTTCTGCTAAGTTGGATGAAAGAAAAATGATATAGGGGTACAAGATCTCTTTGAACTAATTTAGTGTCTGGTTATTATTTTGTGTATTATTTTTTTGAGTGTGTTTGTATCATCATATTTTGGGTTCTGACCAATCACAGAATGGAGAAATTCTAAAGACTAGCCCTTTGTATATTAATGTACTGATATTAATTCAGGGCTAGTTTCAACCAATCTTTGTGTTAGCATTAGGAAAGGACAGGCAAGAGAGAAAGAGACGTGAATGACAGCACTAGCACCGGAAGGACAGTGACTCCCTCCCTGATCTCTTTTCCTCTAAGAGATAAGAGTAAATTGGGGAGGATGAGAGCCAGGAGACAGGGTGGGCAGGGAATTAGAAAAACAAAAGGAGGCAGCCAGGAAGGTTTGTCAAAATCATGATCAGCAACAGGAGAAGGGATTTATAGCTTTAGAACAAAAAAAAGGGAGGACTAGGAAACTCTGTAGGAGGAAGGAGAGGCACATTGGTTGTAAGGCAGTGTGCATACTGTAATGAGGATGGACATTGGAAAAACAAGTGCCCAAAGCACAGTCGGGCTGACTACAGAATCGGATTGACAGGGCCTGAGGCATCTACCCTAGTCAATCCACTGATCAAAATAAAGCTGGGGAAACAGGAAAGGAAGTAGAATTTCTAGTTGATACAGGAGCTTCTTTCTCTGTTTTGAATCAGGAATTAACACCTGTAAATAAGAATTTTGTAAGTGTTACGGGAGCTACTGATCAACAAGAAAAAATACATATTTTCTTTAAACCATTCAGGTTTATTTTGGGAAAACAAATTGGAAAACAATGATTTTGATATTTGCCAAATTCCCCTAAACCCTTGTTAGGGTGGGATTTGCTTGAACAATTGGAAGCTAAAATTGAATTTAAGCCCACAGGAGTGGAAGTTAAAAATTTTAGAAGATCAGTTACCTCAGATTTTAAGTTTGTCACTAATCCAAACTGAAAAATGGAATTTAATTTCTCAAGAAATACTGGACCAGATATTCCCAGGAGTGTGGGCTTCTGAGATACCTGGGAGAGCTAAAAATGCTAAACCAGTAACACCTAAATTAAAACCTAGAGCTACCTCAGTTAGGGTAAAGCAAACCTATAGACTCTACCAACAAAGCTCAGGGAGGACCAAATTTGGTTTCTGTCTTAGATTTGAAGGATGCCTTCTTCTGTCTAACATTAGCAGAAGAGAGTTGAAAAATATTTGCTTTTGAATGGGAGAACCCCTAGAGAGGGAGGAAAACCAACTTACTCGGACAATGTTACCCCAGGGATTCAAAAATAGCCCTAGAATATTTGGCAACCAATTGGCTCAGGAGTTAGAAACTTGGGAACCTCTATCAGAAGACAGATCCCTCCTGCAGTAAGTTGACAATCTTCTTATTGCAACCAAAACCAAAGGAGAATGCGTTAGGTGGACTGTAAGCTTGTTAAACTTTCTTGGACTAAGTGGATATTAAGTCTCTCAACAGAAAGCTCAGATTGTGAAGAAACAAGTCCCCTAGCTAGGATATGAAGTCTCAGGAGGACTTTGGGAACTAGGGAAGGAACAGGAGGAAGCTGTCTGCAGGATACCTGAACCTCGAATGGTAAAAGACCTCCACACATTTCTGGGAATGACAGGTTGGTGTCAATTATGGATAGATACCTACGGGATTTTAGTAAAATCTCTCTGTGAACTGCTCAAAGAAGCCTCCCCTGATTTAGTTTGGACTCTGGAGGTGAAGAGTGCATTTAAGCAATTGAAAAATCAGCTGATGGAGACTCCAGCTTTAGGACTCCCAGATATCACCAAGACATTCTGGCTGTTTTTATATGAAAGACAAGGTACAAGACATTAGGGGTACTGGCCCAAAGGGCCAAAAGGGCCGTAGCCTAGTTCTCCAAGCAATCGGATAAAATAAGCAAAGGATGGCCAGGATGCCTGTGGGCAGTGGCTGCAGTAATCATGAATATCCAAGAAGCGTGGAAGTTTACTCTGTGTCAAAAGATTACTGTGCTCGTTTCTCACATGGTATCTTCGGTATTAGAACAAAAAGGAAATCACTGGCTATTGCCATCCCAGTCTTTGAAATATCAGGCCATTCTGTTTGAATCTGATGATGTTAAGTGTCAAGTAACTAATATTGTGAATCCATCCTCTTTCCTTAGAGGACAGACATCTGAACCACTGGTACCTGACTGACTGAGATCATGGAAACAGTATATTCCAGCAGATCACATCTAACAGAAGAGCCACTGGAAGATGCAGAAGAATCACAGACAGAAGCCGTTTCATCTGACAAGGGAATCATAAGGCTGGATACTCAGTAACAATAACAGACAAGGTAATTGAGTCTCAGCCACTACCTGATGGGACAGTGGGCCAAAAGGTTGAAATAATTGCTCTCACTAGAGCCCTGGAACTAGTGAAAGGAAGAAAGGTAAATATATGGACAGATTCCAAATATGTCTTTGGAGTTGTCCATGCTCACAGAGCTATTGGAAGGAGAGAGGCTTGCTGTACCTTTTTGTGATGGCCATAAGCATTTCCTTGTTGAACAAATAAAGCTAGAGAAGTTTTAAAAGCCTTACTACATGAAAAAATACCAAGATTTGGGGTACCATCTGTAATGTCCTCGGATCAGGGAACACATTTCACTGCTGAAATTATACAACAGATTAGCAAGGCATTAGAGACCAACTGGCATTTATAGACTCCTAATAGGCCAGAAACAAGTGGACAGGTAGAGAAAATGAATCGTCTAATTAAAAAGCAAATTGCTAAAATTTGTCAAGAAACTAATATGTACTGGTACCAGGCATTACCTCTCACCCTGCTAAGAATATGAACCAAGCCTCAGGCCAAAGAAGGCTTAAGTCCTTTTAAAATTTTATATGTCAGACCATACTACATGCTATATCAAGGAGAAGAGTTGAACCAGGTGGGAGAACAATATTTGACAGAATCTGTAATAGCCCTAACCAAAAAATTAGACAGAGTTAACATATGTGTAATAGACACCAGGGCAAGAGGACTAGATAATCCCATTCATCCTTTTAACCTTGGGGACTGGATATATGTGAAAAATTTTTCAGAAGACTCCCTCCAGGAAAAGTGGAGTGGACCTCACCAGGTGCTGCTGACCACCTTCAGTGCAGTTAAGTTGAAGGAGAGACCTGCCTGGGTCCACTACTCTTGAGCGAAGAGGGCTCTGAATAAGCAGTGGACATCTGAACCTGAATGACTACTTAAGTTAAAATTGTGGAGGAAGTGAAATGGAAATCAACTATTTTATGACTGTATTAATGATTGTAAATATTGTTGCTGCTTGGGACAGAAACATACATTTTGAAACTATCCGAATGCTAATTAATGCTACCAAGGCTAAAGACTGTTGGATTTGTACTGCGTTACTTAAGGGGCACATGAGGCTGCCTCTGCATGGGGTGGTCTCAACTCATTGGAACTGTAATAACAATACCTGGCCTGCTTTTAGAAAAGGCCCGATGGAGGTTATTGTTCTCCTAATAATTCGAGCTATGGGTTTGGCCCAAAATTCAATTTACAAATATTAGAGGATATTGAGACTCAGTTTCTGGTTAGCAAAAATAGCTGTAGTTGGAAGAATAGTTCAAAAAAAATTGCCTTTGCTCCCCAATGATCTGTTTCAATTGTAATAACTGTACTTGCAATGAGGGATGGAATGATTATTGGATAAATCAGACTACAGTAGAAGAAGGCACATGGGCTCTGACAGGATAGAATGTTGCGTACACTGATTTTTGTAATCGCACACAATTCCAAACTTATGCAAGCCGAGGTTGGGACATAATGGGAAGTTGTTCTTATCAGTGTGGATGGCACAGTGTGGTCACTAGTGGGCCTTGCAGGCTACCCAATAGGTATTGGTGGTTGTGCGGAGACAGCATTAGTAGGAAGCAACTCCCTGCAGGATGGAAGGGAATGTGTGCAATTGGGCCCTTAATCCTTCAGGATAAGTTCTATAATAATTCACAACCTCCTCCCGGAATTCTGCTGACCCCCTGGATAAGATCTAAACAGGCAGAGAATCCCTTAGCAAAGAAGGGAACGGGATTCCATAGTTTTGTGAGGGGTTTTTTCCCTTGGTTAGGGGTCAGTGAACTCAAGGAAGCTATAGTGAATATTTCGGCCACTCTGGATAACATATTTAACATCACTACAGATGCCATCCATCATCTTCAGACAGAGATAAAATCATTCTGAATAGCAGTTTTTTAGAACAGAAGGACACTGGACTTATTAATCCTGAAGGAAGGAGGGGTTTGTACAATCATTAATCAGAGCTGTTGTGTATATGTAAACCAGGAGAGCAGAATCAAGAAGATTTAGATGAATTGTGGAAGAAAACTTGAGTTTTCATGAAATCAGTAAAGATGATTCTAGCTGGGGATTCAGTGAACTTTAGGAAAAATTGACCTCTTGGCTTCCAAACTTAGCTTGGTTGAGACAACTCTTTGTATTTGTAGTAGGACTTGCTATTTTGATTGCTTTAACTTGTATAATTATTCAATGTACCCTTCGGTGTTGCAAGAAAAATTTAGATAATTATAAAGACTGGAAACACAATAGAATTAAACACCAGGTAGAAACTGGAAAATATTTTAAAAAGGTATTAATTGATGACAGAGCTTTATAAGCATGGCAAAAGAATTTGCATTGTAACTTCTGCAAAAGAATTTGAAAGGATAAAAGAAAAGGTCAGAATTGAAAGTAGGAGACAGGATTAAACTCCACTCTGGTGGAGTTTAACTAATCTTTAAGCAAGCAACAACAATGAAATAAAAAATAAATAATAAAAAATAAATAATGCCTGCTTAATAACTTTGGTTATTGAGTTTTTCTCTGCATCAGAGGAGAAGAGGTATCCCCAAAGTCTCTTAGACCAGGAACCAAACAAGCCTTCTGGATTATCTCTAAGATCCCTCCTGCCTCCAGTGTCTTCCAAACAAACCAGAGATTCACCTGCTCATGTTGGCTGTTCTGCTTCCCAGGCTGCTCATTTCACATGGGAACTTGCACAGAGGTCTAAGATCTCCAGCTATGAAATATTCATATTAAAATGCGACAGGAAGAAAAAGTTGAGTGGAAAGGTTACTATCCCAGATTTATCAGAGGAGAGCTTTGAACTAAAATAAAAGGAAACTTCTGGATCCAGAAGAAGCAAAATATGTAACTGTGTACTAGGAAGCTGGAGAGTTCAGTATGCAGTGACTGGATGGAAAGGTTCTGGTTCTGTTGAATTTACTGTTTAGCTTCTGAAATCCTAAAATGGCTTCAGTGGATCTTTCCTTCAACTGATGGCTGTCCTGCATACACCACAAAGCAGATTTCATGTTCTTTACCTACACTGAACACCTATTTGATAGAGGAAAGTCTGTTTTCTGTATTTCCCTTGCAAAAAACTTCAGCAGTGCTGGGTGTGACCTGCTCTCATCACAATGCCCTGGGGTTGTTCCTGTTCATCTGAAATACAAAGGAAGATAACCTGAGATGTGACAGATGAAGCCAGCAGGAGGGAAAAGGCTTAGGGGAGATGAGGGGTCCTACAACGTGGGTAGTACCTAGAAACGCTTGCACTCTATAAATGCTGCCAGCTTTTCTTTCCACCAACCCTCAGCTGCAGATGTTAAAGGGTAAGATTTATCACCCTTCTCTGAAGAAGTAAAGGATGTTTAACAGACATGCTGAATACAGATATTGTTGCCAGCTACTTCTCTAAATAACTGTCAGAAAATCAAGTCAGACGTTCATTATTGAGCATGAAAGATGAAATCCAGCAAGGTATTTCAGATTTCCAAAGTAGATAGGAGGTTTTTGTTAAAATGCAACCCACATTACCACAGCCCTCCTAGTGTCCACTGAGCAGAAGTGGCTGAGATATTCTAGATTTTTTTCCAAAGCCTGCTATGCTCAGCATGACAGATTCTGTTTACAAAGAACCCAAAATCCAGCATTTCCTATACAAAAGCAATGAAGAGCACAAATTACAATTCTTCATACAATTTTTTTCTGGACCTGCAGCTGCTTTGATACTGTTGCCAGAGGTATAATTCACAGTCATCTCAGGAAAAAAAAAGAGCCCAAACCTCACAAATCAATACTGCTGCCCTGATACTCTGCTGCCCTGATGCTCTGCTGCCCTGATGCTCTGCTCTGTTTCAGGGAGATCTGTAAGTGAAACAGCAGAAAGGGGAAACATACAATTAATACATCCCCCACGAAGTATGACCCAGGCTACAGCTTTGAAGAGTTGTTATGATGATTGTTCACAGCAATCAAGCTCAGTGGAGGCTTTCATGTTCAGCACACTGCATCATCTCCAGGGAGCTTCCTTTACAACACTTATAAATGAGAAAACAAGATAACTTTAGGCTGCACAGCTGCAGGGTGCAGGAGGAAAGTTATAGAATAACACTGAATTAATCCATTCATTCAAAGGCCACTGAATTGTAATGCATGGGTTTTATGAAGCTGGACTATAAATAGCTAACAAGTAAAAAAATAATGTAAAAAATGTTATTACCCTTTCACACCCCACAGCCAGTCCCCTCTGCTAATCTCCCAGGAACAGTTTGTAGGCAAGGTCTCCCACATTATGTAGGTCAGCATCTAGTCTAAAATTCATCTGTTTCAGTGAAAATAGAGGCCAAGCAATTCACACATGCTCCCTGACCCTAGCTTGGCAGAACCACGTAGTTGGAGATTGTTTTGTTTTTTCCCTGGAACTCTGCATTTTGACTCTTGCAAGGCTGGAGCCAAGCTGCAGATAAGGCTAATGCTCATCCTCAAAGCTGTGCACAGGCTCTTAGAGCCATGCTGTGATGCTTTATGGCTGTTGGGATCCACTGGGAACTCACAAATTAAACATATTCACTGCTAATATTTTTTATAATTATATGTTATAACTTGAATCAGGTAAAAAGCGTGGTTCACTGCATTTTACTAAGACCCTGATATACAGTAAATCTTTCAGTTCCTGGAAGAATATTGAATGGGGTCAGTTTTTAGGTAGTAACATCCCCTTACTGCCACAAGCTCTGGATGCAGGCTGTGGTGAACATTGCCCCTGATCAGGCACACAGTAGCCACTAAGGACCCACAGAGACCAAGCCACCTCAGATCCAGCCTCCCCCTGGCAAGCTTGCTCCTCCTCACCTGCCTGGGCACAAAACATCTGTTCCCACAAAAAATGCACATGCTCTCCTTTGCTGAGGAAGGGGACAACATGGGTGACAAATAAGTGGTATGGCATTTAGAGCATAAGGCATTCATATTTCAGGCTGGCCAGCCTGGGATAAGAACCTAAACAGGATGGAAGAGTGTGAAGAAATTGGATTTTTTTTTTTCCCACTTTTTGGTAATATCATGCTTCAAATTTCCCCACTTGGTAATATCATGCTTCAAATCACAGGAACTCTGAGGCTACTGTATCAGGATGGATATGCAGCATTGTACAGGGTGGAGACAGAGGCTCTTCATCATATTGCTGCATTGTTGAGTCAGAGCCCACAATTCACCACAACACACTCATGCAGTGCTGGCACCTGCTACTCTTGAGCAGCAAAACTCCTATAGCATTTTCTGCAGGGGCAGCTATACCAACACGCAGTGTTCTTGACAGGTTTCTGAGTAATTGAAATTCCCCTGGCTTTCAGATACACCATTTAGTCTTCATTTTTGTCTGGTACAGGCTTATGAAGGTAGCTGATTTCAGCTTGAGCAGTGACTTTCACACAAACTGATGTACCTATAATCTACTGACATGAAAAGTGGTTACATAAAAAAGATTATTCCATCCATACAGTAAGTTTACTTATATAAGAATTGAAATTCTCATATATTTATCATGATAAAATAATTTCCTTTACAGGCAGTATGAGTCTCTCCATGTGTATTGGGTTTGCATGGAAAGGTTTTGTTAGCAGGGACGGAGGGGGGAGGTTGGCTGCAGGCATAGCTTCTGTGAGAAGCTGATAGAAGCTTCCCCTGTGTCCAGTGGAGCCAATGCCTACCATCTACAAGAGGGTCCTGTCACTAGCGAAGGCTGAACTCACCAGCGATGGTTGTAGTATCTCTGTGATAACATATTTAAGAAGGGGGGGGGGTGGAGGGGGGGAGGGAAATGCTGCACAGAAGCAGCTTTAGCCAGAGAAAGGATTGAGAATATGCAGACCTGAAGACACCAAGGTCAGTGAAGGAGGGTGAGGAGGTGTTTCAGGTGCCAGAGCAGAGGCATGTTGTGCCCCTGCAGTCCATGGAGGTTAACCAAGCAGCAGATATTCACCTGCAGCCTGTGAAGGACCCCATGCAAGAGCAGCTGGCTGCCTGAAGGAGTCTGTGACCCTATGGGAAGCCTGCACTGGAGCAGGCTCCTGGCAGGACCTATGAACCCATGGAGAGCCCACCCTGGAGCAGATTTGCTGGCAGGACTTGTGACTTCATGAGGGACCCACACTGGAACAGTCTGTTCCTAAAGGACTAAACACTGTGGAAGGGATCCACGCTGGTGCAGTTCATGAAGAAATGCAGCCCATAGGAAGGACTTGCATTGGAGAAATTTGTGGAGGACTGGCCTAAAAAGGATTATTTATAGTCCATGGACACATTTCCTGAACTCCCAAGGAGCAGACAAGGGCATAGAGTTGAGGAAATAAGAGGTTTAGAATGGCTATGAGTGACCTGAATTGTCAGAGATACCATAGTCCCACATGACAACATAAAAGTCTAAAACCATGTTGAAGGGATACAATAAAAGTAACCAGATCAATAGACACTACATAGAATATTTCCTCCATCAACCATACAAAACTGACTACCCAGTAGACCATCTAATCATGACAGAGAGGTTGATGAAACATTCTACAAGCAGCTGGGAGAAGTATCACATTTGCTTGCCCTGGTTCTTGTGGGGGACTTCAAATTCCCAGATGTCTGTTGGAAGTATAACACAGTAGAGAGGAAACCCAGGAGGTTCCTAGAGTGTGTCAAGGATAATTTTCTTACACAGCTGGTGAGCAAATCTACCAGGGAGGGCACCCTGCTAGACCTGCTTTTTGTAAACAGAGAAAGATTGATGTTTGGAAAGAAAGAAGTGATGGTTGGAGGCCGACTGGGGTACAGAGATCATGATACAATAAGAGTTCTCTGTTCTTAGTGAAGCAGGGAGGGGGGCACAGCTGAATTGACACCTTGGACTTCTGAAGGGCAGACTTTGACTTGTTTAGGAAACTGCTTGGTGGAGTCCCTTGGAAAGAAATCCTGAAGGACATAGGAGTCCAGGATACCTGGACACTCTTTAAGAAGGAAATCTTAAAGTTGCAGGAGCAAGCTGTGCCCTTGTGCTGCAAGTCAAGCTGGAGGCAGAAAAGACCACCCTGGCTGAAGAGGGAACTCTGGCTGCATCTCAGGGAAAAAAGGAGAGTCTATCACCTTTGGAAGATGGGACAGGCCACACATGATAACGATAGAGACATTGTGAGGCAAGGACAAGATTAGAAAGTACAAAGCCCAGCTAGAAGTTAATCTAGCTTCTGTGGTTAAAGACAACAAATCTTTTTATAAATATGTTAATAGTAAAAGAAGGGCCAGGGAGAGCCTCCCCCCTCTACTAGATAAGGAAGAAACTTAGTGACTGAGGATGCAGAAAAAGCAGAAGTGCTTAATGCCTTCTTTGCTTCAGTCTTTAGTAATAAGAGCAGTTCTACTTTGAGAATCCAACCCTCTGTGCTTGAAGACCAAGACTGTGAGCAGAGTAATCCCCCTGCAATCCAGGAAGAGATGTTTGCTGACCTGCTACACCACATAGATGTTCACAAGTCTACAAGACCAGATGGACTTCATCCAAGAATTCTAAAAGAGCTGGTGGAGGTGCTCACCAAGCCACTTTCCATCATTTTTCAGCAGTCCTGGTTGACTGGGGAGGTCCCAACAGACTGGAAGCTAGCCAGTGTGACACCCATCTACAAGAAGGGTTGGAAGAAGGATCTGGGAAATTACAGGCCTGTCAGTTTGACTTCGGTGCCAGGAAAGCTCATGGAGCAGATTATCCTGAGCATCATCACACAGCATGTGCAACACAACCAGATGATCAGGGCCAGTCAACATGGCTTTATGAAGGGCAGGTCCTGTTTGACTAACCTGATCTTCTTCTACAACATGGTCACCAGCTTACTGGATGAGAGAGTGGTTGTGGACGTTGTCTAACTGGACTTCAGTAAGGCCTTTGACACCTTATCCCACACCGTTCTAGAGAAACTGGGTGCTCATGGCCTGGATAGGCATACTCCTTGCTGGGTGAAAAACTGGCTAGAAGACGAGCCCAGAGAGTAGTAGTTAATGGAGTTAGTTCCAGCTGGCAGCTGGTCACAAGTGGTGTTCTCCAGGTCTCTGTACTGGAACCAGTCCTGTTCAACATCTTTATTGATGACCTGGATGAGAGGATTGAGTGTACCCTTAGTAAGTTTGCAGATGACACTAAACTAGGTGGAAGTGTTGATCTACTAGAGGGTAGAGAGGTTCTGCAGAGAGATCTGGACAGACTAGATCAATGGGCTGTGGCTAACTCTATCAAGTATAATAAGGCCAAGTGCTGGGTTTTACACTTTGGCTACAACAACCCCCAACAATGCTACAGAGTCAGGGAAGAGTGACTAGAGAGCTGCTCATCAGAGAGAGACCTGTGGGTGTTGATTGACACCCAGATGAATATAAGCCAGCAGTGTGCCCAGGTGGCCAAGAAGGCCAAAGGCATCCTGGCCTGTATTAGGAACAGTGCTGCCACGAGGTCCAGGAAAGTGACCTGCCCCTGTACTTGGTGCTGGTAAGGCCTCACCTTGAGTACTCTGTTCAGCTTTGGGCTCCCCACAACAAGAAGGACACTGAGACACTGGAGCATGCCCAACGAAGAGCAACAAAACCAGTGAAGGACCTTGAGAACATGTCTTATGAGCAGCAGCTGCGGGAGTTGGGGTTGTTTAGCCTGGAGAAAAGGAGGCTCAAGGGAGACCTTACTGCTCTCTACGGCTACTTGAAGGGAGGTTACAGAGAGATAGAAGTAGGCCTGTTCAACCCATAAACAGACGACAGAACAAGGGGAAATGAACTCAAGCTGCACCAGGGGAGGTTTCACTTAGAAAGAACTTCTTTGCTGAGTGGGTTGGAATGGGTTGACCAGGGCAGTGGTGGAGTCCCCATCCCTGGAGGTGTTTACGTGATGATTAGATGAGGTGCTTAGGGATATGGTTTAAGGGGTAGACATAGTAGTGTTAAGTTGATGATTGGACTAGATATTGTACAGGTCTTTTCCAATCTAGACATTTCTATGATTCCATGACTAAGTTGGCAAGGCCTAGGACTGAAGGCAACTCGGATCTGGTTTTTCAAAATTGGAAGTTCCTCATTTTTATAAATTTGATCCTAGTTGAGCTGGCTGGATTATTTCTGGTGGTATAGTTTGCATGTACTAGGCTTTCAGTCCATGCACCCAAGTCAGCTTTACAATCTTATCTGCGCCTTAGCACAGAACATTGCCCAGCACTTCATTGGCAGCAGAATCAACCTGCAACACTGGTAGTCTTCCTCTGGTTTCTAAATATAGGTCAAGCCTGGAGATTTAAGACATTTTTTGATCTTTCTTACAGAAGTTAATATCACTTCAGTGAAGGCTGATTAAAAATACATATATGCCCACATGGGGGGGTAAACATGGTCAGAGTCAGTGTGTCTCTGACTCCGTTAGAAAGATGTTCCATCTAGGATGTGAAGAGCAAAATTAATACTGCATGAAAAGGCTCTTATTTATGTGTTTTTGGTGTGAAATCCTCTCATATATTTATTAACATATATCTCAAATATTATTAACATGGTGTTATTCCAATGCCATCACACACATATCCCCAAAATACCTTTCCCTTTACCCCCCCTGTACCCTTCTCCTGTCCCAGGAGGTGCAGTTGCTGCCATTGATGCAGCATTACAAATCCTGAAAGTCAACCTCACAAACCCAGGGTTTATGCAGGTGAAAGTAACCAGGAAACTGCTTTAAAATCCATTTCACAACAAGTCCATGGAACAGAGAGCACAGACACAGGAGTGATGCATGGAAACCAAACAGAGCATACCAAATACAGATACGTGCTCTGTGTGACTGATGGGTCTGTACAGAGGCCCGAGGAGATACTCCAGTGCCCGGTGCGGACCCAGAGCACATAGGCTGTGGCCAATCCAGTAAACTCATCTGTTTCCAGGGTCATGCTGGGTGCCATACCTCTGCTATCGACACCTCAGATTTAAAAATCAAAACAAAACACACACAAAAAACAAAACAAAACAAAACCAACTAAACAAAAAAAAAAAAAACCAAAAAACTTTTAAGAGTTTAGGTTCTCCCCACTGGGATTTACCACAGTTTGTGTTCACATGCTACCAGGTATGGTTTGGCAAGACTGTGAAACACAGAAAAAGGGAAATTGGTATTTAACTCAATTAATCCTCACTTCTAGTGTGTGGTTATTAATGACAAGAAATATTGCTTCTGAGGAGGGTGTTTGTTATTAAATGGAGTGTGGTTTTATTCTTCCTAGTAGCAGGCAGGATTTCTGCTAAGCACCATATTCACACTAAAATTAGAATAATTTACTCAGGAGTACACACAGGTTTATCCCAAATCTGCATCTCTCTGGCATTCTGTTCAAAGGTGCATATTTATCCCAGTACTTCTGCATTTATCTCTTTGATTAAATGAGCCATTTTCCAAGAAAAGCTAGTTTCATTTTAATACTGTCTTCAGGCTAATCAAAATACCAGTCTTACTAAG
This sequence comes from Todiramphus chloris collaris, assembly GCA_025345505.1. NCBI lineage: Eukaryota > Metazoa > Chordata > Aves > Coraciiformes > Alcedinidae > Todiramphus > Todiramphus chloris. The sequence continues at coordinate 14,529,700 of JANVCC010000057.1, forward strand.
GAAAGAAAGAGATGAAAGATGAAGAAACCAGTTAAATATACTTCACTTACAGAAAACAAAGATGGTCTTGTTTTGTACAGTATTGGTCAGTGGTTAGTGCTATCTTCATCTTGAAAGATTCAATCTCATATCTTCCCAGTGCTTCCTCCTCTTTAGTATCTCCTCACATCAATTTCTGTCTACAGACAGAAAAGCCCAGACTGAGAAATAAGCAACTTCTAGCCTCCAGGGAATACAACCAGCGGTTGTTCACTGCCTGACAGAGCAGTGAAGGCTTCGTTGTCCTGAAGGGATTTGGTTTTGGTTTTAAAATGTCTCATATTCTAATGACAGATTAAAGGAATAACCATGGGCTTTTCAGAATGTGGTCTTGTAATTCATTACTGAATGACTGTGTTGCTCAGGGGAACACACAGTTTTCCCCAGTGGTGAAATTTTCAGGAGTTTCCTGAATTTTCCATTTCTTGAGACCCTTTGGGCTTATGGGTCTGCACAGTACAGGAACTAGGAGGTTTGCTGTCAAGATGACAGGAGGAGATTATCAAGCTGCTCCTTGGCAGCAGCAGAGCAGCACATCCACCACCTTGTGGTTCTGTGAAGGAGAATCAGCTCCACTGTCCCTAACCAATGGGTCAGAGAAACTGCTTTTTGTAGCAAGACCATTTCTTCCTTTGTATTTCTGCCCAAGCTGCTGACAGCAGATATTGGCAGGAATTTCAATAGCTGTTTTGAATCAGTGCTTGGCAAAGGCACAGGCAGGTTGAGACTGAATATGGTCTATGGAGCTGCACAAAGGTTTTGGCATATTCCTGGTCCAGCCCAGCCCACACCCAGAGCTGCACTTTTCCATGCACAAGAGAGAAGGGAGCCTGAAGAATATGTAAGCAGTATGTGTATTCCCTACCCACTTCTGTCCCCTGAGGGACCTTCTTGTGCCCCTTGTGCTGTTGCCACCATCATGTCCAGAGTTGTCCACATTTGCCTCTCCTCTGTATTGTGTTGACCAGAAGCTGTGAAACATTCACTAGGAAGCAAGACTGAAACACAAACCAAAAGCTTGTATTTCCCTTTCAGATGGGGACTTTATTGTCCTCAGACCCTGAGGAGAGGGAATGCTTTACAGCAGATTGCTGTACCTTGAAGGAGCTAATACCAGGTTAGTAACACCATTGCTGGAGTTGAGCAGTGTCACTAGCAGCAAGAAAAAGTGAGAAATTTCACACACTGAGGACAATTTTTTTTCCTGAGGAAGTGGTTTGCTGCCCTATCAAAAAAAACAAATGTACCTTGAAATTTTGCTGTCTGTGGGTGGCAGGAGGTGGAGTCGTGGCAGCATTTCAGCCTCAGCTTCTTTCCTTCTCAGAGAGAAGCATCTCACTTGCTGCTTCTCCCCTCTGACACATAGCATGGAGAAAATGGCACAGGTAGGAAGAAAGAAAAGTCTTTTTATACCATTTCACATGCTGGCACTGGTGTTTGTTATGCTTTGACCATGCAAGTGCCACATCCAGAATTGCAGGGTGGCTCCAACACCTATTTCTGATGATGGCATGAAAGCATGCAGTGCAATCCCATTTTCCCATGCTGCCGCAGGTCTGCTCATGTCTCCATCAAATATAATTCTCATTGTTCACGGGCAATGGTTTCAATTGAAACAGTGATTGCAACATATCCAGAGTCAGGGAAAGACTTGTGTTAGTGACAATAGTATAACTTGATGACAAAAGAGTGGTCAGTCCTTCTTGGCAGCAGCTTCTGGGGCTGTACATGAGCTGGGAGGTTTCCTGCCTTAATGCAGAACAGGACAAAAAGCAAAGGTAGAAGGAAAGGAAACAAATTGGAAAATTGGAAAAAAAGCAGCAGCAGACTACAGAAACAAATGGGTGACTGTCCAAATACATGGGAATTTGTTATTCCCTAAAACATTTAGGGAATGCTTTCCCCAGAGCAGCACATCAAGGGGCTGGATCAGAGCCACATGGGGTCAGACATAAGGTGAGTAGCCCACTCAGCCCAAGAGTGCAGCTTTCCTCCCAGAAGTGGGACAGACCCACATTATGTCACTGGAGAGCCCACAGCTCCCTTCAGGAAAGGGCAGCTGGTGGCAAAGGCAGATGTGCATTGCCCCACAGGCTGCTATGTGACACTGACATTTTAAAAGCTGAAAGACTGGCTCTTTGGGAGCACTGGCAATACCTAAAGTGTCATGAAACTTCTGATACTCCAAAATCCCACTTTCCTTCCCTATCTGTCCCATTTCATTTTCATGGAAGGTATATCTCAAATTACAGTTTAAAGCCTCAATATCTCAAACCATGGGTACATTCACCTAAAAGAGAAATCTCTGTTAGCTACTGTGCATCCTGCAGTGCTTAATAGGCTACCAGGTAAACACAAGACACAACACCAAGTGCCACAGCTACCTTAGACAGTCAGCTAATGCTAATCTGACTTTCACCCCAATAAATGAAGGCCAAGATTAATTAGGCCAAGATTAATTTTCTCATCCAGCCACTGCCTCATGCCGTTCCTCCAGCCCATGTTGAGAGACAACATAAGAGATCAGTGCTGGTGGTTCAGACCTCTCAAATTCCTGTAAGCCAAAGCAAAATATTTCCCTTCACGTTGTCTTTTATATTTTGAATAAGTGGCTTTTGTGGTTATTAAATTCTCCCATGATGTGCTGACATTTAAACATCCCTACAAGCTGTTTAGTTTACATTGCAGACTGTATGCTTTTTAGTATGACATTATCCATTAATTCTTTTAATGAATTGTGTGGGGTTTTTTGTAGTAAATTGGGCAGTAAATCACACAGGCTCTTTACAATTTGTTTTTCAAAATGGACTTTAAGGACAGCACAGGGAGAAGACCACATTATTAAAAAAATAGATACGCAGTTTAGTTACTTCCTGTAATCTTGAACTTTTCTTCTGTTTCTCTTTGACTTTCATGCTTCACCAGGAGTTCACATACTTGGAGTCTCCATCCTGCATACATGCTTGGTGAGCAGCCCCAACCCTTGGTCCCGCCTGCCGCCTATCACCTGTGCAAGTACATGGTTTCTCTTCCTTTCTGGTTCACAACACATGCACAGCAGGTATTTCTCATGTAGTTGGAGGCTGCGTAGTTAACTTGAGCCTATGCTCAGCCCAACAGGACAAACATTGTTTCAGGAGACACAGCCAGTGGCTGCAGTACTGTGGAAACCTGTACACAGTCTAGGATACACTGGGTCCAATTCAGCAAGATCAGCTTTTCCAAGCAATGCTCAGTAAAGTCACCCAGAGGATGCAGTGCAAATTAATTGAGCAGTGCAGGTACTCCAATAATGCCATAACACTTGATAGAAACAATTAATACACTTCTTTGTACAGAGAAACTGCTGAAGCTTTGTATTCCTTCTGCAAGAATCAAGTGGAGCGAGTCCTCAGTTTGCAAACCATCTGACACTGAATCCCCAATAAACTTCCTGAGTTTAATAGCAGGGTTAGGATGTAGCACAGCATGCTTAACTGCCTGTGCAAGCTGCCCTGCAATGACACCCCACAACCTGGGCAATGCAGTGGGGAAAACAGGTACAGAAAGGGTAAGCATTTTGATCACAAAAGCAAAGAAATCATAGGACACAGAAAAACCTGCCAGAAAATCCCGAGAGCAGTCAACCTGTAAGAGTTTAGGTTATCTGTGATGCCCAGCATGTGGGCAGGGAAAGAAATTGGAAGTACAGAGCCCCTGTGGGATAGTGGGAGTTGGAAGGCCACATCCTCTCCCAAGAACACTAACCCATGACATTTGGCCCTTGGCAGGTGGGGAGTCATGGGGAGGTGTCGGGTTTTGGGAGCCCTGAAATCTGATTGCTTCTCGGGGCTGTGCCATGCAATACCACTGTTGTATCAACCAGATTATAGAGCATCCCTGTTCAGCTTGCAGCTGTGTGTACCACTGATGTAATTGAAAGCCAAGCCAGAAAGAAGATAAAAAAGAAGGGAAAAAAAAAAAAAAAAGAAAAATAAGAGCAAGAGAGAAAACAACACATTTTAGTTTTGGCCTATGACACTTAGGACATTTTCTATCAGAACAAATGGGCATTTGTCTGGGTTAGGTCTGCAAAGTCACACATGCAGAAATGCATTTATTATTTATCTAAGCTCTGGTCCTAAAGAAAGCAAAAGGCTTATGTAAACTCCCATTTGGGATTTTTAGATCCTCACTTAGGCATTTGCTGTACTAGCTTTGCATGGAGACAACTCAATTAAGGAGAGAGAGCAAAAACAATTCCTTCATCACAGAGTGGGCACCATTAAGTGCATGACTTCGAGCTGCTCTGAGCTGAACTGTAGTTTTCCCCAAAGAGGGGAGGGGAAGAGCCCTAACTACCTGCTGCTGAAATGAAACTGCAGGTACTATGTCTGCAATATAAAGCTGTCCAAGGCCAAGCAGCTCAGCTGTTTGCTCTTAGAGGGAGGGAGGGAGGGAGGGGGGGAGGGAGGGGGGGTGGGGAAGGGATGTTCCAGCCTACCTAGCGCAGCTGCCCTGCCAAGGAGGGCAGAAGGGCTGCCCCAGTTGGGGACAGTCACAAATCTTGTGTATGGAATTAGTAGTGAAGTAAGTCATCTCAATCTGACTGTTTACCCTTGGGTCCCTTGATCTTGGTTTTGAGCACAATCATTCTGTAGGACCACTTGGCATCAGATCAACAATGCCACATAGTGATGTACCCCAGACAATTCTCACAGCTTAAATATGGATATTTCATTGGTAGTTACCATGATGAGGCAGAGGTGGGTGAGATGAAGATGCACATTGTCTGCCCAATGCATAGTAATGTTTTGAGAGCAGTGGAACCTCAGAGCTTAGGAAAGGTTATATGCAACATCACAATATTTTCATATATAGGTTTGAAATGTTAACTCACAGGAAATCAGCCATAACTCAATAATTAAGAGGCTTCTGCTAATAATACCAGTTATGAAACAGTAGGTGGTCAAATGAAGCTCCCATTGGGTATCAAAGGTCAAAGAAGTAAATAATTTTTAATTGAATATGTAAATGGTTCAAACTGTCTAGATGTCAAGAAGTTTGAAAGCAAAGATGTGAATTTGGTAAGTCATTCCAGAAATCAAATGAGATATAGCTATCCTTTAATTAATTAATCATAATTAGAGATCTCTCAAAAGCAACAGGGGCACCGTTCCCAATTGCATTGGGAATTGCAGTCTAACCAACAGGGAGCTGGCAAGAAACTGTAAATTTACACTTCTGGACTGAAGATAATTTGGGCTTTGAAGCTGCGTTGCTGTTTACTACAAATCTAGCCATTTTCAGACTTTGGATAACTTAGACACTGTCCTTCTGCATTCCAGCTATTTAGTTTGTGATTTTAGAATCATTATGATTTCCTCCACTATCACTCACACAAGTCTAAAAGAAAAAAAAACCAAAAACCCAAAATCTGACAGGCCACACAGGGGAACATTATACATGATGTGCTGTGAAATGCAATGAACTAAACAAATAGAAAAGCAGGTGGTATATTTTCTTAATTTGTTTCATCTACCTTGGGTGTTGATTGGAACAACATTAAGTAGGCATTTGCTAACAACCATGTGCATTTGCAGCAGATGGTCCACCATTAAATACAAGATCTCAGACAAAGAGCTCTGGGAAGCCCTTGAGGGACAGAAGAAACTGTCAGTCATGTATTTATGACTCTCTCCAGAATTCAGTCTATAAAGACAGACCATGTGAGCTATATACCCAAATGAGAAGGATAAGGAATTCTGTCCTATCTCTATCCTGCCAAAGTACCGATCCTTTACATGGAGTATGTGGTCTGCAGCTTTTTTCTTTAACATATGGTTGCAAAAGGATGGTAAGAAGCAGCAGCAAAGCTCAATGGTAGCTCCTGCACCAGACAATATAAAATATAAATCAAGATAACAGAGGTTATACAATAGGTTCTTGACAAAAAGCATAAAATACAAGATTGTAACAATGACATTTCTATTACATTTCAATTCCCGGGGAAAGCTGAGCTTACCTCCTAGACTTCCCTGTGCTGGCTCATAGATAAATTTTTAAAACCTCATTTAGAACCTCAGCTCCATCAGACACATTGGGGAGCCAGTAGACATCATCTAACTCTGTACAAAAGGGTTTTATGGTTTAGGATGCAGAGTAACCCTAACTTGTTTGGAAAAATAGAAGTGCAGCAAGAGTCTTGTACACATCATCATGTGTGAAAGCTAGTTGGAAGGCAAGAAAGTGTTTTGCAGTGCTGTCACTGTGGTGTGACTTGAAACTCAGTCTGGCTTGCTGGAATGCCAGACCCCACCTCAATTTTTCAGCTTGCTGCGTAAATCTTTGAGATACAGTTCTATGCTGCAGCCTTGTCCTGCACTGCTGCCTCCACCACCAGCACCTCCACCCACGCCACAATCACCCCTCCAACACAACAGAAGGAAACACAAAAACTACTCTAAGAGATCAAAGCAGGGAATATTGATGTTCATCTAGCTTTCAGTCAAAGCACTGCTTGTTTTAAAGTACTTAGCAGTACAACCTGGGACACCATATAATCACATGTCAGGAAATGAAGGCTCGATACACTCTGAAAGATTTTCTAATTGAAGTCAGGGCAGATGACCTGGAGAAGTTTTGCCTCTTTCTCCTGTCACTGAAGTGTCCTGAGAATATGCATTTATTCCATTTGAAGTTTGAAGTTCACTCACAGGTTGGGGTGGGGAGGGAAAGGCTCTGTTCGCGCATGCATGCACATGCACCATGTTTCCTCATATTTAGGGTAGAAATGGTCCTACTTATATCCTGTGTGAATCATTTTAAGACCCATGGATAGAAACACAAAAGTAGATGACATAAAGAAATAGTTGACCTCTATTCTATGGCACAAAAAAGACTTGCTTCTACACAAGCACCTTGGCTCCCCTGAACACACACACTGCATTGCTGCTCCCATATTTTCTCAGTTGGACTCAATGAGGAATCTTGGTCTAAGGTTTCCCTTATGGAAGAATTTCTATAAATCAGAAGGGGAAAAATTCCATAAATCACTCATCCCCAAGAGCGCTGTGGTACAAAGACTTCTACCTAAAGGCATGGAAGTAAAAGACACTGTGAAATTTCCTCCATTCATCAAGTATTGGCTCCCACAGCAAATCTGGTTAAAAACAAGATTTCTTCTTTAACATCTAACTGAAAACACCCAAAAGATGACTGCAATTGTTGTGTGCAAGCATCTTCTTTCCTTAATACCTCTGACTTCCTGACTCCAACCCAAAGACACTATTTCTCTAGTAAAGCATATGCAGCTAAAGCAAACAAATGCTTCAAAAACATTTGTCTCTCTAGTTGCTTGGTGCTGAAGCTTGTAGTGCCAAGAAGATGCAGGTGTGCTTATTTAAACACATTCCTGTGGCTTCTTTCTGAAATGACACTGATTTTGGGTAACTGAGCTTTCTCAAAAGCATTCATCAGCTATGACAAGACCCATCATGACAAGTACAGTAGTGGCACAGTGAAGAGGAAGCCCAGGCCCCATGCAGACCCTGCAACCCACAGACTGGCAGGGAGAGGTAGGAATAGAATGCTGCATGGACTTGGTTGTGGTAGCATGAAGGCAACTTCTCATGGTATGGTTCATTTCCTTGCCAGCACAGGTAGTTATGTGAGTTTTTATAGCTGCTATCACACTGCAAGCATTGCACCACTTTAAATATCCTCCTTTAGAGATATAAAGTTGCTTTCCAAAGTTATATTATCTGTAGAAACTCTGAAAAACTTTACACACCTCAGCAGAAGGCACAACTGCTCTATAAGTAGCACTGCATAAACAAAGTTGTTATTGAATTACTGTAACAGTAAGTCAAAAGCACTGCATCAGTCTGCAATCCCATCATTCACACCCTGCAGCAAGGAAAATCATCCCTGTGACCTTACCCTGGTTTGAGTTAGAAGAGGACAATTATGTTAAGTGATTTTACTTTTTAGCTCAGTTCTTCTAACTAACTGCATTGTCTGAAGTTAGCAGCTTGATTTCACAGGCAGTGTCTGCTTCTAGCAGTGTTTAGAGTCACTACCAAGGATTGGTGTGCAGACCAAGGACACTGCTGGATCTCATGTACCATGTCTGAAGGGACAAGCAGACAGGACAGGTGACCCTAAACTGACCAGTGAGGTATTCCATCCCATATACATCATATTTGGTGTAAAGCTGAGGGATCAGGAGGGTCAAGATCTTGACTCAACTCTTCCGACTTCTTGCTTGCCTCTTCTATGACCGTCATCTGAGGGTGATTCTGTCCTTTGATCCCAATCTGTGTGTTCTTGAATCCAGTACCAGAATCCAGCTCCTGAACACAGTTCCTTTCTGCCATTGGGCCTAGTCTGGGACTTTCCCTGTGCCTGTTCCACAGCATCAGTGGTGACAGTGATGTAATTACCATCAGAGGGATTTGGTTCGGTACTGGTTTTGTATATATTTGTATATATTCCATTCTTTTATTATTATTTTAATTAAAGCTGTTCTACTTTCCTTTTCTAATTGTTAAGTCTCTCTCCCTTATTCCCTTTCTCTTCCCCTTTAGGGAGGGAGGGGGGTTAACACAGAGCATCTGTTATAGGTCTAGTGAGCTGCCCTGACCCTAAACCATGACAGATTTATTGGTGCCCAGTGTGGGGCACAGAGTTCTGATAGATTGACCAAATAGTTTCAGTTCCTGTTTATTCACTTTATTTTTCCTGAGAGTCTTTAAGAGTTGAAAACTAAAACAGACTGCTTTAATCATATTGTTTCCAAGAGCAGTGTTATTTTGTGTCATTTAAGGTTTTCTTTCCAAGTTAAATATCATACCTTTCCCTTATGTGCTGTATGCATTATGTTATTGTTTGCTTGTTCTCACTGTTTATCTGAAATCTACTGGTTGCAGGCACTGGGCTGAATTGGGCAGCGAGTGCATTTCTGTACTACGGGCATTACATAGTGGATTTTGTTGCTAAGAATACTTTTGGTTTTACCTCGGGAAGTTCTACTTCTCCCCACTATGATAATCTGACTCCACCGTAATTTAGAATTCCAGTAAATTGTGAGGATTGTGGATATGGTTGTTAACAAATTATTATATTATTATTATCACTGTAATTGAAATTATTTTTTATTCTCTTCATTGTGTGGTGTCAGATTAGATATCAGTACACATTTATGTGGCAGGCAGCCACCTCAAAATGTATAGTCCATGCTGCTTCTACGAGCAAGCACTGCATGTACTCAGTTTCTGCAAACCCCGTGCCCC
>JANVCC010000057.1:14539110-14575008 GCA_025345505.1 Todiramphus chloris collaris
TTGTGGGGGGCCTCCTCACGATTTTGTTGTGTCCTTCTGTGCGGGTTACCAAAGCCACCGTGCTTGCTTTTGTAACCCACCCCCCCCCCCCCCCCCCCCCCCCCCCCCCCGCCCCTTTCCTCCAAGCCCTGCCTCTGCTCCAGTTCTTGAAACAAGTGCTGTTGTGTCTTCAACTCCCGCAACAAGCTGTTCCAACTCCGGTAACAAGCACTGTAGCTGTTTCAACTCCAGTAACAAACCTGGCAGCTACACTGACAGCTACTGTGGCCACTCCCACTCAATCCACACTTGTACAAATCACCCGTGTGAGAAAAAGAAACAAGTGTGGTCAGATTATGACAGAGTGGGTCCTTCAACAGCTCACTAAGGTTTAGATAATAAAGGATCAGGTCCTTCTAAAGCAAACCCATCTGATGTGGAGTCATCAGATGCAAAGGTTACCACCAAGCCTTTACCTCTGAAGGAGCTGAGAAATATGAGAAAGGACTATAGCCATCATGAAGGTGAGTCTCTGAACACCTGGCTGCTCCTTATGCTGGTGTTGGGGTTTTGGGGAGTTATTCTGTTTTCCTTCTTCTCTTAAAGAATTTTCCCATACTTGTTGGTCAAGGAGGTAAATTGCTGTACTTGAGAGAGACAAAAGGACCTGGCCACAGGGGAGGGGTCCAGCCAGCCGAGTAAAGGGGGTTGGGGGGAGCCCCTGGGGCTCTGGTTTTGCTCCCTGCATTCGAGGGGAGAGAAGCTGCCCTCGTGGTGCAGAGACCTCATCCCCACTGCCTCCTGCTCTCCTTCTACCCCTGCTGCCTCCCGAGGATCCTGCTGGGCACCGGGATCGGCTGCCCAGGGGGTTCGTGCCGCGGGCTTTCCGTCGGGCATTGCCCCGTGAGGCCTGAGGGGGCTGCGGGGGGCGGGGAGACCATGGCGCCCTCCCTGCTCCCCGGGAGCCCCGAGAGGCTGGCACTGGGTTCCTGCCGCTGTTTGCTGTTACTGACATAGTTAGTGTTGTTTGTTTGCCTTGTTATATATATATTTAGTAAAGAACTGTTATTCCTATTCCTCATCTTTGCCTGAAAGCCCCTTAATTTCAAAATTCTAAGCATTTGGAGGGGAAGGGGTTGCATTTTTCCCTTCCAAGGGGGACTCCTGCCTTCCTTGGCAGACACCTGGCTTTCAAACCAAGACAGTTGGATGGTAGAGAAGCCAGGCAGCTGGGAACCCTGTCCAGAGATGGAGGCATTGATCAATAGCTTGGTATCAGTCTTTGGAGGCGACTCTTGTTAGCTGTAAAATCCAGGTAGCCCTTTAAGGAGGACATCGAATGCTGCCTAAGCAAATGGACCACCATGGAAAAAGGTATTAAGTACTTGAGAGAATTAGCTGTATGATAGGTGATTTATGGTGACAGGCAAGTAGTAAACCCTGATGCAATCCCATACCAGTGACCCATGTTGCAGAAGTTTATGCAGAGTGCCCCATCAGTGTATTCCCACCGTTGTTAACAATGATGTGAGAAACAGATGGCAAGGCATCAGCTGTGACCAAAGTGGCCAGGAGAGTATGACAGTATGAAGACAGTGTCTCTGGTCCCCTACAGGCCCATGTATCAGCTGTGGAGAGGACTGCTAAGGAAACCAAGAGATAGTTGAAAAACTGATGGAAAAATCACACAGGAGGGAGAACAGATCCTATTCTTCTCCTGCATGGACCCATGTTGAAGCCATTAGGAGAAGATGGTCTCCTATAAGACAATCTAAACAGGAGCACTACATGTCACAATGTACCCTGTGGTCTCTTCTGCATGAGTTTGTCAAGAAAATGAGCAGATGGGTTGGAAAACCTACCTCTGCTCTACAGTCACAAGTACTCTACTTACTAAGTAAAAACAAAGAGAAGAGAGTATTCTTCCAGAAGAGAGGCTGCTCCAGTCCTCTGTGAGTATTCCTGTGGTCCAAGTACATGGGCCTCACGTCAAAACATGAGTAGGGAGAACAAAAATGTAGGACTTGTAATCCAACCAAATCCTGTAGTCCATACAAAACCTGTGTAAATCTTGTTAACTATGTATGCCCTGTGAACTGTGTACACCTTGTAAACCAGGTAGACCATGTGACCCCAGTGAACTACACAAACCCAGCTGCCAATTGTGGATATCACCCTCGGAATTAGAGGGGTCCTGCCTCCAGATGGGTGGAGGAGAGGGACAACAGAGTTTATTGGACTGTGTGGATTTGATAGCCTGGCACTTTAGAACCACAGAAGTCTAGAGCCCAGGTAGACACTGGTGTCAAGTGCACCCTATTGCCATCAAATCATAAAGGGACTGAATCTGTTACTGTTACTGGAGTAAAAGGAGGATCTCAAGAACTGATTGTACTAGGGGCTGCAGTGGGTCTAACTGGGAATAAGTGGGAAAGGCACTGTATAGTGACTGGTACAGATGCTCCATGGCATAGACGTCCTTAAGAAAGGGTATTATAAGGACCCAAAAGGGTGTCATTGGATCTTTGGTATAGCAGCTCTAGAGACTGAGGACAAGAAACAGCTGACTGTCCTGACTAACCTTTCAGAGGAGTCTGCTGCTGTGGAGATGATAGTTGAGGATCAAAAGGTGACAGTTGCTACTGAAACGGTGCATCAATGACAATATTGCACCAGCTGAGACCCTGTAGCTCCTATCCAGAAGCTCATCTGTCAGCTAGAGAATCAAGGGGTGGTTAGCAAAACTCGCTCACCTTTTAACAGTTCTATATGGCCAGTGTGAAATTCTAGTGGAGAATGGAGATTAACAGTGGACTATTGTGGCCTGAATGAAGTTACACCAGAAATGAGTGCTGCCATACCAGACATGTAAGAACTCCAGTATGAACAGCAGTCAAAGGCCACTAAGTTGTATGCTACCATTAATATTGCTAATGCATTTTTCTCCATTCCTGGAGCACCAGGGTGTAAGCCAAAGTTCTCTTTCATCTGGAAAGGTGTCCAATACACCTGGAATTGACTGCCCCAGGGGTGGAAACACATCCCTACCATTTGCCATGGACTGATCCATACTGCACTGGAGAAAGGTGGAGCTCCAGAACACCTGTAATACATTGATGACATCATTGTATGGAGTAATACAGCAGAAGAAGTTTTTAAGACAGGTAAGAAATTAACTGCAATTCCTTTAGATGCTGATTTTGCCATAAAAACAAGCAAGGTCAAGGGACCTGCACAGGAGATCCAGTTTTGTGGAATCAAATGACAAGATGGGCGTAGCCAGATCCTCATGGATGTAGTTAGCAAAATATCAGTAATGTCCCCACCAACTAACAAAAAGGAAAAACAAGCCTTCTTAGGTGCTGTGGGTTTCTGGAGAATTCACATTACTGGTTACGGTCAGATTGTAAAACCTCTCTATGAAGTGATTCAAAAGAAAAACAAAAGCCTCCTCTTTGAGGGGAAAGCAATGAGATCCTGTTGGTTTCAGAGGTGTAAGGTGTAAAGTCCTGAACAAAAACAGGCCTTTGAACAGATCAAACGAGAGATCGTACATGCAGTAGCCCTTGGGCCAGTCCGAGCAGGACAGAATATAAAAAATGTGCTCTATACCACAGCCAGGAATAATGGTCCTACCTGGAGCCCCTGGCAGAAGGCACAAGGGGAAACTAGAGGTCAGCCCCTAGGATTTTGGAGTCAAGAATACAAAGGCTCTGAGGACAACTACACTCCAACTGAAAAAGAAATATTGGCAGCATATGAAGGAGTTCAAGCTACTTCAGAAGTGGTTGATACTGAAGCAAAGCTCCTCCTGGCACCACAGTTACCAGTCATAAGCTGAATGTTCAAGGGTAAGTTTCATTCCACTCATCATGCCACTGATGCTACATGAAGCAAATGGGCTGCACTGATCACACAGAGAGCTCGAATACAGAATCTCAGTCATCCAGGAACCTTAGAAGTGACCATGGATTGGCCAGAATGTAAAGGCTTTGGAAGGCCACCAGAACAGGTGGTGGGTGACATGTGCTGAAGAAGCTCCACCATATAATCAGTTATCAGATAATGATACTCAATATGTTCTGTTTACTGATGGTGGATCTTGCTGTCTTGTAGGACACAATTTGTCCTGGTTTGAGTGAGAACAGATCTAATTCTGTTCAGTGATTTTACTTTTCAGCTTAGTTCTTCTAACTAACTGCACTTTCTGAAGTTAGCAGCATGTTTTCTCAGGCAGTGTCTGCTTGTAGCAGTGATAAGACCTCCTGTTACAGTTAGTACTAAGGATTGGTGTGCAGACCAAGGCCACTGATGGATCTTCCGTACCACGCTGGGGGGTGCAGAAAAGTGAAAGGCTGCACCTGCAGGGAGGATTGGACAGGACAGGTGACCCTAAACTGACCAATAGGGTATTCCAGCCCATATACATAATATTCAGCATAAAGCTGAGGGATCTGAAGGGTCTTTTGCTCTTCTCTCCTCTTGGACCATTTTGCCAGATTTGCTTGGCTTGGTTCAGGTCCTCTTTCTGTTTCTTCCTCCGAGCACCCAAGGAGGACTCTGTCCATTCTGCCTTTGATCCCAGTCAGTGTGTTCCTGAATCCAGTACCAGAATCCAGCTCCTGAACACAGTTCCCATCTGCTGTGGGGCCCAGTCTGGGACTCTCCTGGTGCCTGCTCCACAGAATCAGTGGTGGCGGTGATGTAATTACCATTAGGGGGGTTGGATTCGATACTGGTTTTGTATATATTCAAATTTTTTTTTTTTTTTTAATTTTTTTTTTTAAACTACATCTTTAGGTAGCATGACCAAGTCAGCATTCATCTTGTGGATTTACAACTTCAGGTAATCCAAAATGGACTATAACTAGTCTTACCACTCTCTCACAAGAAAAAGAGTTCACTATATCCTAGAACGTTTGCTTTAAATGAAAATGATCTAATGATTGAGAATTTATACTCACCATGTTTGCGGCAAAGATCTTTAACATGGAATTTTGAAATATCCTTGAGCCTACCAAATCTAATCAAGCTTGCCCTGTGAATTAACCTGCCCCATAACTACTAGCCTCACACCTACAGGCCTGTCAAACCCAGTGTCACCATACAGCTGACAATTCTGTCGCTGTGTGTAGAATACTTTCATCATGAAATAGCCCGTGGCTTAGCAACAGCAAAACACTGAAAGCAAGAGCAGACCTTGAGCACACATTGCCATGTGTTTTTGCACTGAATCTAACATCATCTCTCAATGTCCAGATGGTTTCCTGGCCCTGGGAACTCCCAGTTCAGAAATTTGTTGAAATATTTATGCTGTGTTCCAGTTTTCATGTGAAGTTGTGGGGTGCATGAGGGGGCTGGCAGTGGGGCACTGGCCCTAAGATGTAACCCCTATGCTGCCCTACACCACAGAAACCTTCAAAAGAGGGGACATCAGTAAAGGTCAATTTTGCAGAGTATCCCTGCAAAAGCACATTGGACACCAGTGTGGCTCAATGAAGGCTGGCTCCTTGCAGAGGAGCTATAGCATCATTGTCCAAAGAGGAGCAAAGTCTGAGTCATCACCATGCAACTCTTGCAGATAAGAGGCTTGATACACTTCATTATTATCAAGAGCTTTGATACACTTCATTATTATCAAGAGCTTCAGCCTGGCTGTCAGAATACATTTTGCATCCCAAAAATGTAAATACAATTTCCCCATCTAGTGGTCCAGCAGAGTAAAAATGCCACTTTTTCTCCTGCAACTGTTGGGAGAGTCACATTTGGCAGGACATCTCCTAGTTGAATGCTCATCCATCCACAGCACTGCCCATCCCAGAAGCAGGCAATAAGCAGAGGAAGAACAGAGATAAACCCTACGGTAGGTTGTATACCTGCTCAAAAAAGAAAAAAAAAAATCTTTACAAAAACAGACAAAGTAAACAAGCAAATTGGCTTTGCACACTCCAAAGAAAAGGGTGTATCAAGCAGCATATTCCTTAGGCTGATGCAGGACTAAGACGAGTGTATTTTGGAAAAAGTCAAGAAAATGGTCTCCTGAAATATCAGAATTACCTTGGAAACTCTGACAAGCCATTAGCGGTGACAGCAACAAAAGAGCTTCCTAGATTTCAAATTCTCATTCATGGAATACAAACCTGACAGACAGTGATACTGGAACAACACAGAAATAACAAACTAAATCCCCTTGGTGAGGCAGATTTCAGCTGTAGCGAATGGCATGTTTCCATGGGCCATGCTTTGCCACAATTCTCCTTGCTGTGACAGGATTAAAGCAATTCAGGGTGATGGTGCAGCACTGCCCAGCTTCCTTTCTGCCTTCACTGAGAGCTGGACTTATCAGACGTTTTCAAGGAGCAAAGGATGGTGCAAGAGCAAAAGCAGCTCCCATTCAAGGTGGCGTGGGGACAGAAGTGCCCAGTACCTACCTTACTCCTTATCCACCAAGATACAGTGTAGTAGCAGTCACTCTCACAGTGCTTCCCAACACATCCCCTCAGCAGCAATGAGGGTTAGAGGCTGACTTTTGGCACTACTGAAGAAGCAGAAATGCTCCCCTCAAAGCACAGCTCCAGGCAGTGAGACACCATCCTGGGTTCCTGCTTGCCTCCAGCCACTCTCCTTTTCCTGATGCCTGGTGCTCACAGCACTGATATTAAACTCCATGCCTAAGACATGCCAACCCTTTCCAGTCTAACACCAAACCACACTTCATTGCCTTTGTTTTCCACTAATATAATTACCCAAACATGGCTTGAAATGGATAATCAATGACACTCGTGATTAAAAGTACTTATAGCCAAAAGAATTTGATATCACAAGTAATAAAACCAAACTCCCTTGATGCAAAATTGGACCGAGTAGTCCAAACTGATCGCATTGGTATGCAGGATTTCTGACTCATTCAATTTTCTTTTGGAAAGAGTAGTCAGGGAGGTATTTTTGCTTGAACTATTACAATTCAGAAACTTCCTCCTCTCTGTCATTTTACATCATCAGCCAATAAATTGTTTCTTATTTCCCACTTTGTTTTATGGATTTTCCATAGCGAGCATCCAGTGCATGAAAGAATGAGATACACACACTTCTATTATATAAAAAACCACACTTCTTTTAAACATATTGCAACTTATCTGTTCCATGTGCTTTATGTGTAGCGCTCGATTTGTTCATGGCAAAGAAAAAAAGAATTCACAGCTCTATAGAGAATGAGATATCCCCATAAATATCAGATTTCATTTTAAGAGAAAAAGTCTACTTAAACTCACAGGAGAAAGGAAAAAGAAATAAATTGGTCGACTTGATCCTGTCTAGAGCTTTTATCTGGGGCTTTTTTTGACCACTCACATTAATGTAACAGCATTTCTTCATAATAGCCTTTGGTTCAAACTGGCCATAGCTTGATAGCTCAACTTAAGCCATGCAAAATATTTTGCTGGCAACTTCAACAAGGGAAAATCCTCTGGAGGTGATCTGGTCTGCAAGTCTGGGGAGAGAAATTGCTTCTGGCCTATGACTTCACATTACTCCAGACTTGGAGAATGTGAAACTTGCATGAGACATCAGAGGTGGGGAGCAATGGGCATCAAAGGGAGAAAATTTCCCTGGAGAGCACATGCTCCCCTGAGCTGATTCTTATCCCTGTGATCAACTGTCCTCATTCCTCACAAGGGAGGACTTGGAGAGAAAGAAAGGGAGCGCTGCCAGATATCCAAGGGGAAAAGCACAGCTAAATCTACATCCATTTTGTGGTAGCTGTAAAGAGGACAAGACAAGTCTTTTCAGGTATTATTGTTGTTATTATTGTTATTATTATTATTGGAAGCAGCAGAGGCTGGGGACTTGAGGCGTGTGAGAATGTGGTGGTGAACTTCAAATGAAGGAATGTAACAATGTTTTTTTTTGAAAAAAAGAAAAAAAAGGAAAGGAAAAAAAAGGAAAATGTAATTGTGTAAACACTGCAGAAGAGAAACCAGAAGGAGTTCATTCACATCCAGGGGAAATATCACAGCAGGCTCAGCTGTGGAAAGCCCAAGACCAGCTGCAACAGCATCCAACTAAGCACACACACAAGCGCAGGGTGCTTGAAGCCCCATCATTCACCAGTCTGGAAAGTGCCTTGAGTCCCTTCAGCTTTTAGGGACTCCCATATTTTGTCTCTGTATAAGTCCCATCACCCTTAAAACTCATCATCTATCTTACCAGGAGGACATGAATGTCTTGGGAAGAGATGCCCACTGGTCACTGGTCTGACAGCCTGGATCCTGGATCACACCAGGTGGTTTGCACATTCTATGTACATGGCAGTTCTGAGTTCCTCCTAACTGCTAACCACCAGATGAAGTTTTGTATGATGGTTTTCTCGAGAGTACGGTCAAAGGGGCATCACCTTACACCTCTGAAACCAACAGGATCTCATTGCTTTCCCCTCAAAGAGGAGGCTTACTTTCCTTCTTCTCCTAAACAGATGAACAATTCTTTCTAAAATATGCAGTTGGATTCAGGAGACTCAAACCACTCTCTGCACAGAACATAAACAACATAGAGAGCAGCCTGAAAACTTTCCCACACTGAGGCTGTCACCTTCTCCCCTCTCTTGAGGAGGATCACATTAAAACCAGGACATTAATTTGGTTTTCTGGCTCTCTCCCTTTTCACTCCTTCACTCAGCATTAATAAAACACAACAGTGTGCCAAACATAGTGCAGTGTCTGTGGAGAGGAGGTGCATCTGGGACAGATGAAAGCATGAGCATTTCACACTGGTCACCTCAGAGGGAAATACTCCCCCTGGGCCACCAAGCCTGGCCAAACCACTACTGTAGGCAGAGCATCCCAGAGGCTGGTTTGTGCAGGTAATGCCATGAAAAATTTAGGTGACCTACAAATAGTGATACTGACCTCCAGCAAGCAAACAGGTGGAATAAGACTACACAGCAAAGACAAACTTTCCAGATGAAGCCTTGCCCTCTATGTTGTGGGTCAGCAACCATGGACTGGTTGTGCTCAGGGCCAGCAGCACCACCCACCCCAAAATCAGGCACCTCCCCCTCCTGGCCTCCATTTCTGCTTTTCGTTTTGTCCTTCAAGAAACTTAGCAGTCACTCCGTGCTAAGGGTCACAGAGATAACTTTCTCCCAAAAACAGCAACGTCAAGAAGAGAGTCACAAGAAAGTCTAGTCTGGGGCCTTTCACAACAGGAAGGAGGTTGTTACAGAAGTAGGTTTTGCAGTGTGATTGCAACATATCATTACACCAGTTTTATCCTTTTCCATTTGGCAGACACTGATTCCTTCCCCATTTCTTATAGAACAGAAGCCAATGTGGCTGCATTTCAAGTGGTTTCAAACTCTAATGGTAATAAAATTTAAAAAAAAACCCCACAACTAAAAAGTTCTCACAATTACATTAGCTTACCCGAAACTATACTTATATACATACAGATAAGTAAAAAAAATATACACAGTTTAGACAACTTGAAAGGGTGGTGCCAGAGAAGTGGGGTTAGTCTCCTCTCTGAGCAGGTAAAACAAACAAAAGGTTAAGTAGGAACCTAAAATAAGGTGAGCTGTGCAGGTCTCCAGACAGATAAACTCTTTCTTACTTGACAGACTACTGCCTCAAATGCATTACGTATTTCCAGGTACACAGAGACACCATGTGCCCTCTCTGCAAGACTTCTACACACTATAAAACAAAAAGTGAAAAGTCACGGATCACAGGGACAGCAGAGGATCAGGTATAGTGGTACTGGGGGGAAAGCAGATTCAGGAAATAAAATATTTTATTGTGATGCTTCTCCCTTTACCCCCTCCTCTTCCTGCAGATCAATAGAGTCCAGCAGTAGAAAGTACACAGCAGTTCATTATAAGTCTTTATTTGGGAGGCTTAAATGACGATTTTTATTGCTGAGCTTTTTATTTACATAAATGGAATTAAGAGATAGCTCCTAGTAAGTCACCAGAGTTTGGGTGGAGCAAAGTCGAGGAGAAAGGGGAGAGTTCCACAGCAGTAGGACTGAAAACCTCCGTGCAAGAACCTGAAGCCATGAACAGAGAGACCTGGGAGGGAAATAAGGCTGTCACTGCCTCCACAAGCAGTGCCTCCACGAGCAGTGTGAAGAGGGTGGGATTTGTTATACAGAATTTTATATTTCTTCTAAGACATTTGTTCTCCTTTGTTTTAAGCTTTGGGAAGATGTGGTGGGATGCTTCTTCTGATGCTGGAACCATTTCCATTCATGTATAGTTGCTTTTTCCAAGGAAGAGCTTTACTGTCAATCATCATCTCCTTGCAGAAACTGCTGTTGCTTTTTCTTAATAAACTGCAATTCAGAAGCAGGCAGCACACAGCACAGAGAAGAAAAAGGTGAGAAACAGGCCAAAGTGGGGAAGTGTATCCCTCCTCAGGCTTGTCAAAACAGAGATCTTCACAATGGCGTTACAGACCCACCACCTACAAGAGCCTTTGTGTTTTGTGCAACAAATATGCAGGGAAAGGCATTTTCTTTCCTTGCTGTGTTTTCTGGAGTCAGCATGCAATAAGAACAATAGTTAGGCATATCCCAGACAGAGGTGCACTGGATGTCATGAAAGTCTAAATTCTCTTGATTGATCCTATTTAAGATCCTATGTCTTGAATCCTACTTGAAAGAAAGACATTAGATTAATCTTCCCATATAAGAGATTGGGAAAGACAGAGTGGATATGAATTCAGATTAGCTCTCACTTAATGACAATACTACTTAATTAAAGGAAAATAAATTGCTGCAGGGTACTGAGCTTATCTTTCTGAGGAGCTGTCTGTAATTCAGTAGAACCAACATGATTCTCAGAAGTATTTATACACTCTGGAAGGGACTCCATTTTAAAATATACTGAAGAAAATATTTGTGACAGTTGCAACCATTCTTCAGTTTAGGTCTAAGTAATTAGGAATTGACATATAGTGATAATTCTGTATTTGTGATCTAGGTTTGAAACTTTGATTGAGCTCCAAAGCAATAAAGAAACAGTCATTTCTAGAATATTTTATTTACAAGTTACATTCATAGTTGTACCAGATTTGAAGGGGATGGAGGGGAAGAAAGGAGCAACAGAAGCCACTAATCCTTCTTCCAAATAAATTCTGGTTCATGATTTCAGTAGTGTGGCATAAGTAACCATGAGCAATGAAGTAATTTATATTTTCTCATTTAAGAATGTGAAGAAAAAAATGAAATTCTTTAAGAATTGGACTTCAATATCTTGTCAGAACAATAAACCCATTCTTTTAAAGGTCAGCCATTATGCTTTTCATGAAAAAAAGAATAATCTTATTAATCCTAAGTGACTTCTTCAAACAAAACAATAAATGACTTTCTATCTTCCTGCATAGACTGTCAACAAAGGATTAATGAAAAGCAACTCCAGTGAAAAACCCTATGAGGGTTTTTACATATGGATCATCTCAGACAGAATAGAAAATGCATTTATGTGGTCAACAGAGTGAATAAATTTGCAGGAAACAAATGTGCTGAATAAGTATCTCAGCAGTAAGGAGAAGCTTGTATGTTGTATAATATTTCTGTGTAAAATACATTTGAATATGAATACTTCTATATGCAGATAGACCCTTCAATCATGAAAAAGTATTTTACAGTTCATTGTGCTGCTTAAATTTCACAAAGCAAACAATTTACTCTCTCATGATCTCTGTACTGTTGTGGGCCCCACTTCTTAGGCACCTGGTCACCTCATCTTGGGCACAAATCCAAAAGCAGTTCCTTGAGGAGACAAATTTCACCCACCCAGCAGTCTGAGTTAGCAAAAGTGAGCTTAAATGTGGGGAGAGTGAATTTCACTCTGTGTGTAATGATCAAAAAAAGGAAGATGGAGATTTACCATGTTTTCATTATTTTCCTATAGAATTCTTAGTTCATTGAATGCAAGAAACTCTTCTGCAGTAGCTTCTGCTCTGGTCAGCACGCCAAACACAATTTAAATATTCATGTCTTTATTATAATATTGAAAAAACAGAAATGTATTTAAAAAAAAAAAAAAAAAAAAAAAATAAAAAGGTTTTTTTTAAAATATAAAAAAAAAAAAAAGAATTAAAAAAAAAAAAAAAAAACAGAATGTCACAAGGTTCTTTTCTGATTATTTAGCAGAAGTTCATTTTAAACACTATGCAGTCAACCTACAAAGGAAAGCACATAAAGACCTAATCCTTCATCAATTAAAACTTTTTTGAAATTGGTCTATTGTTCTTATTAAATAACTGTATGCAGTATAATTCTCGAACTGCATCCAAGCCTACAAACATCAAAAGAAAACTGACCACAAATACCACCAAGTTTGCAAACCATAGATCACCTCAACTGTATAGCACCCTAACCAGTGCAAGAACTCTGCTGAATTAAGTACAACCCTCATGTAAGGGAAGTAAAGGCTTCTAACACTAAGAAAACTCTCTACAAATTCATTAAAAGAAAATATCTACAGAAAGCTTTTGAGAAAACTCAGAGCAAAATCTTTACACTAGAAACTAGGTGAACCCAAAACAAGTTAGCATGCTTTAAAATAAGGATGTACACACACACACACAAATGCCAGAGGATTAAATTGGGAAATGAAAGGGATAGATAATGCACTACATTTACTTAATATGATAGCAGGAGAAGGATCCTTTACTTGAAAGGAGACCTCTTATAAGTAAAACCTTACCTGTTGGTCATCAATGAGAAAAACATAATTTCAGATGTTTCCATAATGACCTTACCAATTCTTTACTAAAAAGGCAGTAGCTCCTTTGAAGCCTACAACAGCTCATTTGAAGCCCACCACAGCTCATTTGAAGCCCATCTCTGGGTTAAGCACCATTGGAGCTGTTTCCTACTGCTATTGAACTGAAAATACAGTTTCTATCAACACAAAGTCCCAGTCCTTTCCTCATCTAGCTGCTCAGAATTGTAAGAACCATGTTCCCACCACCCTGAATAATCCTGAGCAGCACCTGCTTGAACTATCCCAAATGACTGGACATCTTGAGCAAAGTGTCACTCAATGGTCACCTCTTTTCCCACATAGCTACGTGTTCATTAAACAGTGGATTGCTCTGGTTTCTCAGTGGAGACCTTCCTCCCATGTGAACACTGGCCATTCGTTCCTGCTTTTTTTCCTGCTTCCTACAAATTTGTTTCTAGCCTGTTTTTATGCACTGTGATTATCAGGGGATATTTACTTGCAATATACTTTGATATTCCTTCACAAATTTGATTATACTCTATCATTTTTATTCCTGGATTATAGGATTTTCATTTTTCATCTGGTTGTGACAGGTCACCCAGATTTGTGCTGTTTTCCACGCAAAATGGCTTTTCCAGTTTGAAAAAGCAAAAAACATATAAGCTTGGTGATGTATAATGCCATGAAAATAATTGTAACCAACAATTGTAACCAACAAAATAATTGTTACAACCTGTAACCAACCAGTCTTGGCTCAGGTGAAGCCCTTTCTTGTGTACACTTACTCCAAAATTGTCTCACTTCCCAAGAAACCTAAACTCTGCATCCTAGTGCTACCTTTTCAACCAGGTCTCCTGCTTCACTTCTTAGCCTTGCCTTTGCAGTCAGTGGCATTCCAAATGCCCCAGTGAGAGCACCCTTGGCATGATGGTGCAGCTGTCAACATGACCTGCACACCTAGCCGTTCTCTATCCCCTCCACTGGACTCCTGAGCAAATCTCTCCTCTACCTCAGCAGCACAATTTTCACAGACAGAAATGGAAACACAATCAAACTCTTAGATATTTTCATAACTGTGAGATGTGTTTTGTATTGTTTTGTTGTGTTTTTGGTTTTGTTTGTTAAAAAAAAAAACAAAACAGAAAAACAACACAAAAAACTCCAACAAACAGATGAAGTCTCCCTTATCTAAGAAACTGCTGGCATAGCAACAGCAGAATGGAAAATTGGAGCAGACTGTTTTTCTACCAGTATATCATTATTTTTAAGGAGTCTAAGGGTAATCCTTCACTTTGTAGGCTCCTTAACAGAGGGCAGTCTGTGAGAAAGGAAAAAAAAATTAATTCCAAGTTGCCAAAGTCTTACATGAAAAGTGGATTTTCAACCGATGATGTAGCATCCTCTTCATAATTGAGCATGAAATGCTAATTGAAAATAAGGTCAAGGTGACTCTTATCTTGATAATCAAACATACGTTCATTAAAGGAAAACATCACCAAACAAGCTTGACTGTATTAAAAAGAAACTGAAAAATTTAAAGATAATATAAGGAGTTGAATTTGAGACAATTTAATGTTTGTAGATTTCAGTAAAACAACCTGATATACTGCTGTTTGATACCGTGGGGGAAGCCATTAATTAAAGGGCAGTGAAATTGATAAAAAGCAGGTGACAGAGCTTCACAAAAAAATGTAATCACAAACCAGAGTCCTCCTACCATCTACCAGAGCAAGGTTAGGTCCTTCTGACTCAGCATAAGGGACCTGAAATGTCAAGTTTAGAGAAACTTCTGTTTTCAGATGGTACTAAATACACAAGGAGCTGCCGAAAATGAGCAAGACACCTCGAGATGTCAGACGTAACAAAGCAAGGTTTGTGTGGGACATTGCTCACACTAATATGTCTGGAAAACAGGGAATCTAACTGGTATTCTGTCAATCTTCAAAAACAGTAACAATCAAAGATAATCTGGCTGTGACAGCAGAGAACAAATTACATCCTAGTGCACAAAGTGACACAATAGGCAAGTAACTCAGAAACTGGGCAGCTGCCTTTGCTGAATTTTACTGATTTGTGTATCCAAGGTCTAATACTTTCTCTGATACAGGCATGCGTATCTCTAAAAAATGGAGTTATGAATTTGAGCCCATGCAGCTGTCATTGACCTTGCAAGCAGCAGTCAGGCTGCCAATGTTCAGCTGTCTGTCAAAGAACACTCTGCTGCCCCAAAGGCATATAATTGGAGAACAAATGGGTAAACCAGCCCCAAACATCTGGAGAGTGCTGTATTGCTGAACTAAATTTGAGTCAG
This sequence comes from Todiramphus chloris collaris, assembly GCA_025345505.1. Lineage (NCBI taxonomy): Eukaryota > Metazoa > Chordata > Aves > Coraciiformes > Alcedinidae > Todiramphus > Todiramphus chloris. The sequence continues at coordinate 14,554,128 of JANVCC010000057.1, forward strand.
TGCCTGAGATGGACACAGATTGGCAAGTCCATGAGTACAGGTTTTCTATCAGTCTTGCAGGTTTTTTTTTTTTATCAGAACAGAAGCACAAGGAGAAAAAAAATACTCTTTTCATCTGGGGACTTTAATTTCTAGCTTGAGGAAAATGGCAAAGTACATAAACAGATAAATGGGAAATGAACACTATGTTTTTCTCCCTAACTTTAAAATATATTGTCTATGGTTATGAGAAAGTCTTGTGCTGGTTTATACACCATTTGAGCTTTAGAGGTTTAACATGAATTTAATGTAAAGATTTTTCCTGAGTAAAGGAGTCACACAATTGTGCTTTCAGTGATGGGTTTTGTGGTCCTCCCCTACACTCTAAAGCCTTTGGTGCCCAATTCACAGTGCATGGGCAGCATAATAAGAATTTGCACCACCTTCAGCACAGAAACATTCACAGCAAAATCTTTCTCCCATTCCCCATAACTCACCCAGACACCCATAGGATTTCTCCTCACCTGTATGAATCTTTGGCTGGAAACTATCACTCTGGACTGTTGCATCCCTCCATCTCCCAAACAGACCAGTAGACCAGTGCTGTGCCTTACCCCCAGAGTCCAAAGCTGTAGGGGACTTTGGGCTAGTTTCCATATTTCAGGAAAAGGACCTGTACATAAAGAGCAGCACTTCTGCTCTGTTCAATGGTTATAATGGGGAAATTTTTACTTCACAGTTGAAGAAGAAACTGACTGGGCTGCAAAACTGCCCAGGTGCCCGCAGATGCCTGAGTGGATAATCACAAAAGTTAAGTTTACCCTTCTCGGAAGATTTTCACTAACAGCCCTGGCCAGCAGGGAGGAGGAAGGCAAAGCAGCACCTCTGGGAAGACAAAAACTCCCTGGCCCCCTCCACCAGGACTGTGGCAGACACCAAGGTTGTGGACATAACTCCTTCCACTGAGGGAACTGTACCTTGGTGAGTTTGCCTTTGATTACAAGACTATTTTCACTCACTTTTTTCTCTAAGGTTTTAAATACTGTATGTAAACCAGAACACTTTAAAGTGTTCAAAACTTTTTTTTTTTTTTAAACATACTTCTAATGAGCTTTCATCAGAACAGAGAAACAACTGCTATTAAGACATCTGTAAATAGCTTATTCTTTATCCTAAGAATATCAGTTCCTAGTGCAGGCAGGAATGTGGTGTCAGGTCCATGAAAACCTTCCAACATATGGGGAAAACTGGTTAAAAAACAAATGGACTGGAAAGATTTTTTGTGTGTGAGTTTGTAAAATATTCACATTTAGGTTTCATATTGCAGAGTTTCGTGGTTTTTTTCTTTTTTACAAAGAAGTCTTGTGCAATTTCAATTATGCAGAGTATTTTAAATGAAGGAAAATGCACTATAGAAACTTATACCGAAGTCCTCATGAAAAGCAGCATTTTGCACTCTCAGCTGTATTATGAATTACAATAACTGTCCTGGCTCATAACATGGGAATTTGTTCCACCCTTGGCATAGTTTATGGAAGTGCAGCAAGTTTCCCTCAAAGACCAACATGTTTTCCTTGTTAACAGTAAATGTTTTTAGAAGCTGTGAAACGAACACATTACAATGCACACAAATCTCAGTAAAGAAGAGATCTCAAAGTTCAGAGTAGCTCTGAAGCTTCAGAAATACCACCACCATTGCTCTCAGCAGTGGGTTGAGAAACATCCCCAACACTTTCTCCTGCACCATGGCTTACAATGGCTCATGCCCAGTGACAGCATGTTGGAAGCAGGTCCTCCAAAGCATTTTTGCTTTATAAACATGTTTGTTTAGTTGAAGGAAAAAAAAAAAATTCAAGCCAGTTTGATTTACTTTTGGGAGTTTGTTTGTTTGTTTTAAATATAAGGACTTTTTGTAGCTTATTAAATGTATCAATATGTTACATTAAATTCCATTCTGTTGCCTCTTAGATTACTTTATGATAAGGATGATAAAGCAATGGAAACATTTGCTTTGATGAGAAAACCACTTTATACCACCAATATCTTCTAAAAATAGTGAGTTAATTGCTGTGGGGACAAATCCTGCTTTTTCATGGGAATTAAATGCCTACATGGTTTGAAAGTCATCTGACAAATTCCACACCTAAGCAGAGGAACTGAGAACAGATTTTAAATTTGTTTCTTTTCTGCTTTACAAGATAAAAACCCAACATCATTACAGCCATTACATAGTTACATAGTTCATCTCATTTATTTTCAGGCAAATTCACCTTGTAAGAAGGTCACCGGGAAGGTGGGAAACCAGTGGTGTAAGTGGCATATGAGATACATTAAAAAAAACCTGGTGGCCTCCTATGAGAAGTCACAACATTAACAGACAAGGGAAAAGCAACTGACATCATTTACCTGGACATGAGCAAAGCCTTTGACACTGTCCCACATAACAACCTAGTCTCCAAGCTGGTAAAATATGGGTTTGATGGATGGACAATTCGGTGGATAAAGAAGTGGCTTGACGGCCACACCCAAAGAGTGGCTGTCGATGGGTCCATGTCCAAGTGGAAGCTAGTGCCAAGTGGAATCCTGTGGATGCTGAAAAGCTGCTATCAGAGGGATTTTCTCAGGTTCTCACAATATTCAGTGAGAATCCTGCCTTTCTCATGCATGTTCTGAAAAACAGTAGGATATTTTTTGTAAGCTAGACCAACACCTGGTGTTTTGCTAAGTTCTATTTATGGTACATTGGAAAAATATTCTGAAATAGGTGTTGTAGGACTTTAGCCAATCACCCTAGGAGATGGGTGATCACTGACCAATCTCCTTATGGGGCTAGGGTATATAAAACAGGGTTATAAATTAATAAAGTTGCTTCTTTTGCCTGCTCTTGATGAATTTGTGTGTTGCTGCATCTCTCAGCTCCCGGTATAAACAGCGACAGAATCCCTCAAGGTTCAGTACTGGCACCAGTCTTGTTTAACATCTTCTTTGGAGACATGGACAGCAGCATTGAGTGCACCCTCACCAAGTTTTCACCAAGTTTGCTGATGACACCAAGCTGTGTGGGGTGGCTGACATGCTGGAGAATAGGGATGGCATCCAGAGGGACCTTGACAGGCTGAAGAGGTGGGCCCATGCCAGCCTCATGAGGTTCAACAAGACCAAGTGCAAGGTCCTCCATCTGGGTCGGAGCAATCCCAGGCACTGATATAGGCCAGGCAGTGACTGACTTGAGAGCAGCCCTGACTTCAGGGTGAATGAGAAGCTCAACATGAGCCATCAGTGTACACTTGCAGACCAGAAAGCCAATCATATCCTGGGCTGCATAAAGAGAAGCATGGCCAGCAGATCAAGAGAGGTGATTCTCCCCCTCTACTCCACTCTCATGAGACCCCATCTGAAGTACTGCATCCAGTCCTGGAGCACCTATTACAGGAAGGACATAGACTTGCTGGAGCATGTCCAAAGAAGGGCCACAAGGATGATCAGAGGGTTGGAGCACCTCTCCTATGAGGACTGAGAGTTGTGGTTGTTCAGTCTGGAGAAGAGAAGGCTCTGAAGAGACCTTATTGAGCCCTTACAGTATCAGAAGGGGGCCTACAAGAAAGCTGGTGAGGGACTTTTTAGGATGTTGGGTAGTGGTAGTACTAGAGGGAATGGATCAAAACTAGAGGTGGGTAGATTCAGATAAGACATTAGGAGGAAGTTCTTCACCATGAGGGTGGTGAGACACTGGAACAGGTTGCCCAGAGAGGTGGTGTAAGCCCCATCCATGCAAGTTTTTAAGGCCAAGCTGGATGGGGCTCTTAGCAACCTGATCTAGTGGGAGGTGTCCTTGCCCTTAACAGTGGGTTCGGAACTAGATGATCTTTAAGGTCCCTTCCAACCCTGACAATTCTATGATTCTATGATGAGTCTATGATTAAAAGTAATGAGCTGTTTATATAGGTGTTCCCTGGGACATGGTGAACTAATTTACCTTCTACTGTATGAGGACCCTGAATTGTAATAGCGATGCAAGAAGGACAGAAGCACACATTTGACTTTTGCTGGAAGAACTTGAATAAATGCTTGAGTAGGTCCAGTTTTTACCCTTTCTTCATGTGGTGGGTTGACCCCGGCACGGCACCAGGTGCCCACCAAGCCCTTCTATCACTCCCCCTGACCCCCATCAGCACAGCATGTAGAGAGAGAATAAGACAAAAAGAGACATGGATTATGATAGATAAGATGTTATTCTCTACTTCCCATCTGCAGGCGATGTCAGGCCGAGTCCAGGAAGCAGGGCTCCAGGAACACATAGCAGCCGCTTGGAGGACAAAGCAGAATGCCCCCCCATCCTCCTCCTGCCCTCTCGCTTTATAGTTGAGCTGACATCATATGGTATGGAATAGCCCACTGGTCAGCTCAGGTTGGCTGTATCTTCTCCCCCATCCTGCCCCCCATCCTCTGGTGCCATGTGAGCACTGGCAGTCGTAACAGGGGTGTGTTATCAACACCCTCCAGCTCCCAGTGCTGCAGCATGAGGGCTGGAAGGGGAAAAGCAGCTCAGCCAGACCCACTACAATCCAAGCTGTAAGTGCTGGAAGGGGACCCATTGTACCATGGGACTTAAAGAGCACTGAAGGATTTGCCTTACTCCCAGGTTAACTGCAGCCAAGTGGTCCCTGGCAGCCTCTGTGTCTTAATGAAGCACCCAAGTCCTGTAACAAAAACTCTGCCTTGCACTTCTGTAAAATACAAGTTACTAGACACACAGGAAGGGCATAAGGAAAGGAGGAGAGGAGAGCAACAGCAGAATTCTTTTCTTTTTGACCTCAGCTTTACCGCATCACCATCCTAGGACCAAAAATTTGTATTTGCTGGGAATAGAAAAGCCACTGGGGAAAGCTCTTCTCTGAAACTCTGTTACTTGCTGTAAACTAAAATGTCTGCAGGTTATGGCCATTGCTGCTGCATTATCTGTGAGTTCCAACTTCCATTTACAGCCCTGGATGCAACTGGAGCTAAAAACATTCCAGAGAACTCACAGGACTGAACACCCAGATTTTCTCAACTCTGAGTCAGATAAAATCCTGCATCAATGTTGTGCTCTATGTAACCCAATAGGCTACAAAATCTCTGAAATACTGTATTTCATGTCCAGATCTAGAACAAATGCTTTGCAAAGCTGTAGTTATCTCTGACTCAAATGCAAACATCAGGAGCAGACAGCACTGCAGTCTGAGCATCAGTCCTAGCTACAGAAGTCTCAGAAATTATTTAAGCAGATGAATGCTAAGAGTGGGATCACAGTTTTAGATAGATGTGTTACAGTGGTCAAAAGGGAACAGACTCTTGCATGACTCAATTTCTTTACAAACAATGTGCTTTATGATGTGCCAGACAAGTATTTTCTGCTTTGTCTTTATTTAGGTGTTGAACAAACCCATGTCCCTATACTAGAGCAGCAGAGTATTTTCTTGGAGCAGATTGAGAAATGGTGTCTTTTTTTTTCAGATTTTGAAAACTCTGCAGTCAGAGGCCTGTCAAGACAGACCCACTGATAAACCCAGATGTGTGTTTATATCAGACACTTGACTTGGTGCTGCTCTTCCCCTCTTGTGTCAGTCCTCTCTCCCTGTGCTTTCCCCTTTGGTACTGGGGGTACACAGATATGCAGCTCTGCAGCAGGGGGGCTCAGGTCTCCTCTGTGGATGGGCTAGCCCTGTACACACAGCACCTTGCACACCCTTCGAATTGCTGTCAGAAATCAGTGACAAGCAATGTTGTGCCTGTAGCCTTGTGATGGAAAAATAACTTAAAAAAAAAAAAAGTGTCAATAGTCTACCAGACCCTCACCAGTCCTGATGTGATGGAGAATAGGGGTAGAGAGGGGAGCTTGAGCACAGGGGAGCCACAGTGCAAAACCAACTTTTTGCAATAAGCAGAGCAGCAGCCTGACTCAGCAAGAAGCCTTGTTTTGAGAAAGGCCAAACGTTGACAAATCTCAGCACCCACCAACAAGGAAGCTATCACAGACCAGCGTTGCTGAGGAGGAGCAAGACAGAGCATTTTCCCAAAGCAGAAGCAGCCCCGCTAATCTTAAAGAAACATGATTGAGATACTGCATCTCTCAGCTGGCTGCAGTGATGTCTGCTTTACTGACAGGACTTTAGAGAGGCACCCTAGACAAATATTAAGATATAAAAGTACCTAATGAAACAAAGCATTAGAGCTTAAATTGAATTGGGACTATATTTTGGCTCCCTAACAAGAGCCGACATATGCTGATACCGGTTTCATTGGTGAGGAATGGTTAACACCCTAACAATTAAAATTTTTCCCATGAAGATATTTTCCAGTTGTTACTTAATGGTGGAAATAACTGTAGTGACTTTATAGAGATTTTTCTTCTAGAGCATAGAAGTGAGTTGTCAGCTGCTGTCCTTCCTCAGAAGCATCATGATCATTTTGTCTGGAAACGCAAGTCAACCCAGGGGCTGAACAGACCCAGACAGGAAACCCAGAGGCTACTCTCTTGCCTGGCTTGCAAGCCAATGCCAGAAAATCGAGTTTCTCTTCATAGCCCTCATCTAGATATGGGATAAATTTTTTCTCCTCCTGTGGTGAGAGCACAGCTCTGCTGATGGCAGCAATCAACATCTCCTTGAGGAGCTGCTGTATTTTCTCCTGAGTCCAAAGTCATCTGTTTATTTTGCAACAGTGACAAACTCTCTGTTGCATTCCAGACAAAGCTGTTGGCTTGTCAGTACAAAACATCCCCCCTTCTTCTGCCTCTGTCTGGCCACCCCTCCCTGCATCTGTCTGCCTGTGGTGGGTGGGAGGAGAGAGATTTCCTTTCACAAAATTATCCCTCTAAAACCTTACCTCAGTTGTTTCTGGACAAGCCTAAAATTGCATACTTCTTCCAGCCACATACCTCTGCTGTTTTCTGAGCTGCGGCTTTCTTTTCTGGTCTGTGAGCATAACGCCAGAGCACAACATGCTACCCGTGCTGTCCCAACTGCTCAAAATCAACCAGTGTTCTGGGCTGGTGAGAGCTTCTCCAGCTGTTGCCCTAGTGTGCACAAAAAGGACCATTCTCAAGGTGAAGATCAGTGAAAAGATATTCTACATGAATATATTTTCTGTATGTTCTTAAAATCATTCCATATACCCAGAAAAAAAAAAAAAACAACCTTTCACAAGAGCAACTTCAGTCTGTTACATTTCCAATGCTGAATTTGTAAGTGTTTTACCAAGACACAGATCAGTGCTTGAGAGAAAGAAGGCTGGCAGAGCTACCAAGCTATATAAGAAATAGCAAATGAGCAAACAAGATTACAGTTACATTTTTCAGATGTCATGGATCTGGAAAACAGGGCATTTAAATGACTTAGAAAAAGGTATAGTAATGGAGATTTCTATCTGATCAAAGCCAATGTGAAAAATCTTCCTAATAGTCAAGGTGTATTGTTTGCAGTCTCTTTTGTGTATTGTATTACAGACCACAGATTGTTCTACTCTTTATCATACTCCATGCTTTTATTAAATGATAAAAGTGAATCAAAGCTAAAACTCAAGCAGTTGTACACATTTATTGGCCAGTGAGATGTGGCAAACTAAGCTCTTCCAGATCAAAACACATGACCTGGGCCAGAGCACAGAGGCTGTATATTCAATCATGTTTGACAACAACACGTCCCAAAAGCACATACTGTTGATGTGGTATTTGCATACATCATCTACACACAACTGCCTAAACGACCCTCATGACAAGGAGACAGCTCTACTGTTACCCAAACTCTAGGCAGTAAATGGCAAAATACTTCATGTGCATCTCAGAGTTATTTTTCATAGCAAATATTTTTCATGTATTTCATCACAGCACAGGATGGTTTCAAGGGTTTTTTTTAGGGATGGGCTGGCTTTCATATGTCAGGCTACTGACCGCTGTCAGGTTTGAACAATCTAAGGTGCTAGATTTGCATGCAAACCTCTTCTCCATGGATGGCCTGTGTTTGTCCCATAGATCAGTCCTCATGGGAACAACATTATCGCTGTTCTCAGGCTCTTTTTAGAAAGCCTCCCCATGATATGCAAGGATCCTTGTCCTCAAGGATGGAATCATCTGTCATGGGAGGACATTTTTGCTCCACACATGTAGGATTCATAGCTGTTGTTAGTCAAAAGCTTTGCAGCCTCTCATTTGCACAGAAATTACTGTAAGAAACACCTGTGCACCCTTCACCTCCTTCTCATTATCCCCTCCCCACAATGGTCTCACAAGGGCTGCTCAAAATTCAGTTTCCGCATTGCAAATGTATCTCCCAGTTGCACAAAGATACCCAGGGACCATGAGATGCCTCTCTCTTGAGGGTGTACAGACCTGGAGAAAATGCGGGGCAGTTAGGGCTGGACTACAGCTGCCTTCCCCAGCATGGTGCAACCCATCCTCCCCTCAGCAATGGCAACAGAAGAAAAAAAATTTAAAAATTAAACACCAAGAAATGCTAAACCCCAGCCAAAACCATGCAGCAACAGAGCAGGCAATCAGCAGGGTCATGTAAGTATGCAATACGTGGCAGCATGCTGCATTTTATTAAACAGCAAGCACCTCACCACAGAATAACAGTCTCCAAATGTTAATTTTCCTGCAGTTGATTAACTGTCCAACATCCAGACTCACATTACCTCGGAGACTGAGCACATGTGGGAGGGAAACTGGCAGCAAGTGGAGGGAATGAATGCCAGTGTGTGATCATGAAGTGCTCTCATACCACATTTGAGATTATTGCATTCCTTGAGGAGATGCCAAATACTCACACATACACACACCCCTTGGTTTTCACTTCTCTTTTGGTGGATAGGGATTAGGATGAGAGGAAGTCGGTGCTTATTTGTTTTTCAGTTGGACACTCCTGCCCTCATTCTTTCAGGCAGTCTGACAGATACAGACATACCACCTACCTACTAAATGCTTGTATGGAAGACTCTCAGGAGAAATTGTCTGCAAACACCTCTTTTTAATACAAGCGATGCCTCTTCAAAAGCTGCCTAGACATGCTTTTTAACACAGAAAGGTCCCTCTCAGACAGAAGCATTTTTATGTTGCTGTTGTGGTTTGTTTGACTTTGCAACCAGGAATGGGACTGAGCTGTCCCCATCTCCCAGAGCATGTGGTTGCCACACACAACTGCCAGCCAGCCCACTTCTGAAGGCCAGCATGGAGCAACAGGAATGACCTTATTCCCAGAAGTCAACAAATGGTGTTTAGAAAGATCTGTGCTGTGGGAGGACTTCCTAACATCACACAAGTCATCAGACATAAAACACATGCCTAGTCTGATGAAATTAATAAAGCAATAAGGCAGTGTAGAAAAACAGGTACAGGAAAATAAGAAATTTCTCCTCATGACTTCATCCCACAGGGGTCAACAGCAAATGAAGGGCAGTGTTGGTTGGGAATGAGAAGCTCTGGGGATTTCTTGGAGAACTTGAAAGGAATCTAGTAGAGTTTAATAACAACAGGGTTTTTTTTCTAAAAAAACCCAGCAAACCAAACCCAGCATTTTCGCATCTCAGAGTATCACTCATGGGGATAGTGTTGCAACCTGTATCATCAAGGAATGAGTATGGCCTGAGCCATTGAAGAGTTTGTTTCACCCCATATATGTTTTTGGTTTTGTTTTGGTTTTTTTACTGTGAACAACAAAGAAACATGTGGATGTTCCTCTGGAACATCGTGTGCATAACATTGCCTCCCCCCTGTTCACTCACATTTTTTTACTCAGACAATACCAGAGTAGACCAAGAAATAAATATTAACACGAAAAAAACAAGCTAAACCAAAAAACCCAACCCCAAACTCAAAACCTTCAAGAAGTCATGAGTTTGAAAAAGCTAGTTTAAGGTTGTGGCAGCGTAGTGGGTCTGGCTGAGCTGCTTTTCCCCTTCCAGCCCTCATGCTGCAGCACTGGGAGCTGGAGGGTGTTGATAACACACCCATGTTATGACTGCCAGTGCTCACACGGCACCAGAGGCTAGGGGGGCAAGATAAGGGAGAGGATACAGCTGACCTGAGCTGACCAGTGGGCTATTCCATACCATATGACGTCAGCTCAACTATAAAGGGAGGCGGCAGGAGAAGGATGGTGGGGCATTCTGCTTTGTCCTCCAAGCATCTGCTACGTGTTCCTGGAGCCCTGCTTCCTGGACTTGGCCAGACATTGCCTGCAGACGGGAAGTAGAGAATAACATCTTATCTATCATAACCCACATCTCTTTTTGTCTTATTCTCTCCCTGTTTACCGTACTGACAGGGGTCGGGGGGAGTGATAGAAGGGCTTGGTGGGCACCTGGTGCCGTGCCAGGGTCAACCCACCACAGTTCCTTTTTGGCACCCAACGTGGGTCACGAGCACCTGCTTGCATGCTTGCTTGCTTTAGATATTTGTAGCAAACTCCCGTGCAGACCATGGAGTTTGCTTGCGCTACTTATCTGGTGTTTTGTTAACATGTTTACTTAAACAACATCTCTTTGTTTTGCTTCTGCACTGATAGCGTCAATGTGCTGGGGAAGCTTCTGTCTCGGGAGGATGAAGAGTCTCAGGAGCGCCCTGGCACAAATAGTCACGATGTGTTTCACACTGGCATTGGTGGCTTTGCTGTGTTGGGGGGGCTACCTTGGGGAGAAAATGAATGAATACAACTCTCTCTTTCTACTGGAAACTGATGTAGATGATGTATTCATGCATGCTCCCAAGGTCCTCGTCCACCCTTATGTGAGCTTCTTGATGCTACTAATCAGTATCGTTGGCCTAATCCGGGTTGTATGTAGTCTGGTCCCAGTTTGGCCTGAGAGGAGGCAAGTTTCAGGTGGGGTGACACCAAAACGTGCCCTGAGATGGCCTGTCCCTGGGTGGCAAGGGGTCTGGCAGGATTTGGGCAGGTTCCTAGGACGGTTGTCACCTCCTGTAGCCTGGGACTTTACCCCCGAACAGGCAAGAAACCCTGTCAAGTTGACACAACATCTAATAGAAGGGTGCCTTGTCTACCCTGATGAAAACCAGCAGCTCTTAGCACTGTACTGGGGCCTGGCCTGTGCCTATCGAGCCACAGCTGAGTACTCTCAGAGGACTGTGGTTGAGGCAGGGACCCAAACTGCATCCAAAGACACCGGAGTTGAAATAGGGACTGCAACAACAACTGCCAAAGTTGACCCAGTAGTGAAAAAGAAGCAGTGGACGAGGAGAACAACAGGCCCCTACCCTCGGTTAGTGAGGGATGAGGAAGAGGAGGAAACACACAAACAACAAGCTGGACCTTCAACAGGAAGACAGGAGGAGGGAGTAATGGAATTAAACCAGGAGGCAGAAACCACCTGGTCCCTGACTTCGTCAGAACTTTGAGACCTGAGGAAAGATTACAGCCACCAGATAGGTGAATGGATTGTTACCTGGCTGCTTCAATGCTGGGATACTGGGGCTGATACCCAACAGCTGGAAGGTAAGGAAGCCCAACAGCTGGGCTCCCTTGCTAGGGATCATGGCATTGAAAGAGGAATTGGAAAAGAGGCAGCAATTTGCAGTCTCTGGAGATGGCTCCTTGCAAGCATCAAAGCAAGATATCCATTCAAGGAAGACTTAATGAATGCCACCTCCTCAGGAAAATGGTCCACTGCTGATGAAGGTATCCAGTACCTGAGGGAACTAACAGTACTGGAATTCATCTATGGGGATTTAGATGATGATGAGCATCCTAAAGATCCAGAGGATGTTCAGTGTACAAGGGCCATGTGGAAGAAAATGATTAAGAATGCACTAGCATCATATTCTGCCAGCTTGGCAGCAATGTATATCCACAAATGGATAATCCAACCGTGGAAACTGTTGCTTCCTGGCTTCAGAACTTTGAAGAGAGTCTTGGCACCTCCACGTTCCTGAGGGTTAGCACCTTGGATATCAGGTGTCCCCCAAGGAATCAGTCAGAGGGAAAGAGAACGTGAAGTGTATGCCATGTGGTGCACCCTGGTTCTTTCTGCGTGACCAGGGGGAGGATATGAGGAAGTGGGATGGTGAACCAACCTTTAAGCTGGAAGCATGTGTACAGGAATTGAAAGGGAAGACAGCCATTAAAAAGGGGCCATCCAAGAAGACCATTAATGTAGTCAATGTCGAAACACAAGAAGGCAATCGACGATCTTGCAGATACGGGAAGACTAAAATCAACTCCACCGAGCATGACAAGGGGACTTCTGGTTTGACACAGCAAGGGTCAGACAGTGAATATTCTGACCAGGAGCAGGAATAGAGGAGGAAAGGGACAACCGGATTTACTGGACTGTGTGGGTCCAATGGCCTGGCATGTCAGACCCACAGAGGTACAAGGCCTTAGTCAATACAGGAGCACAGTGCACATTAATTCCATCAAAATACAGAGGAGCTGAGCCCATAAGTATTTCTGGGGTGACAGGGGGATCCCAGCAGTTGACAGTATTGGAAGCTGAAGTGAGCCTGACTGGTAGGGAGTGGAATAAACACCCCATTGTGACTGGCCCAGACGCCCCGTGCATCCTTGGCATAGACTATCTTAGGAGAGGCTATTTCAAGGATCCAAAAGGATACCGGTGGGCTTTTGGTGTTGCTGCCTCAGAGGCGGAGGGAAGTGAACAGTTGTCCACCTTGCCAGGTCTCTCAGAGAACCCTTCTATAGTGGGGCTGATGAAGGCTGAAGAGCAGCTGGTGCCAATGGCCACGACAACGATGCATCAGCGGCAATATCGCACCAACAGAGATTCCCTGATCCCCATCCAGGAATTGATTCATCAGCTGGAGAGCCAGGGCGTGATCAACAAAACTCATTCACCTTTCAACAGCCCTATATGGCCTGTGCAAAAGTCAAATGGAGAATGGCGACTGACAGTGGACTATTGTGGTCTGAATGAAGTTACACCGATGCTGAGTGCTGCTGTGCCAGACATGCTGGAACTTCAGTATGAGCTGGAGTCAAAGGCAGCCAAGTGGTACACCACGAGCCACGATTGACATTGTTAATGATTTTTCTCCATTCCTATAGCACCAGAGTGCAGGCCACAGTTTGCCTTCACCTGGAGGGGTGTCCAGTACCCCGGAATCGATTGCCCCAGGGGTGGAAACACAGCCCCACCATCTGTCACAGACTGATTCATACTGCACTGGAGGAAGGTGGGGCTCCAGAGCATCTCCAGTACATTGATGACATCATCGTATGGGGCAACACAGCAGAAAAAGTTTTTGAGAAAGGGAAGAAAATAATTGAATCCCTCCTGGAAGCCAGTTTTGCTATAAAGCAAAGCAAGGTGAAGGAGCCTGTGCAGGAAATCCAGTTCCTTGGAATAAAATGGCAGGGTGGACGTCAACACATTCCGATGGACGTGATCAATAAGATAACAACGTCTCCACCAACCAAGAAAAAGGAGACACAGGATTTCCTGGGAGCTGTGGGTTTCTGGAGAATGCATATTCCAGATTACAGTCTCATTGTGAGCCCGCTCTACCATGTGACCCGGAAGAAGAATGACTTTAACTGGGGCCCTGAACAGCAACAGGCCTTTGAACAAATTAAACAGGAGGTTGTGTATGCAGTAGCCCTTGGGCCAGTCCGGACAGGACCAAATATCAAAAACATACTCTACAGCGCAGCCGGGAAGAATGGTCTTACCTGGAGCCTCTGGCAGAGGGCACTCGGGGAGACACGAGGCCGACCTCTGGGTTTTTGGAGTTGAGGATACAGAGGATCTGAGGCCAACTATACTCCAACAGAAAAGGAGATACTGGCAGCATATGAAGGAGTTCGAGCTGCCTCAGAAGTGATGGGAACAGAAGCACAGCTCCTCCTGGCACCCCGACTGCCAGTGCTGGGATGGATGTTCAAAGGGAGAGTCCCAGCTACTCACCATGCAACTGATGCCACATGGAGCAAGTGGATTGCATTGATAACACAACGGGCTCGAATAGGGAACCCCAGTCGCCCAGGGATCCTGGAAGTGATCACAAACTGGCCATAAGGCAAAGATTTTGGGATGTTGCCAGAGGAAGAGGTGAAACATGTTGAGGAGGCCCCACCATACAACACATTATCCGATGATGAAAAGCAATACGCCCTGTTCACTGATGGGTCTTGTCGCATTGTGGGAAAACATCGACAGTGGAAGGCTGCTGTGTGGCATCCCCTACGACAAGTCATTGGAGTTACTGAACAACATGGTGAATCCAGTCAGTTTGCAGAAGTGAAAGCCATCCAACTAGCCCTAGATATTGCCGAGCGAGAAAAGTGGCCAGTGCTCTATCTCTACGCTGACTCCTGGATGGTGGCAAACGCCCTGTGGGGGTGGTTGCAGCAGTGGAAACGGAGCAACTGGCAGCACAGAGGCAAACCCATCTGGGCTGCTGGGCTGTGGCAAGACATTGCTGCTAGGGTAGAGAACCTGGTGGTGAAGGTGCGCCACGTGGATGCCCATGTGCCCAGGAGACAGGGCACTGAAGAACATCAGAACAACCAGCGGGCAGACCAGGCTGCCAAGGTGGCAGTGGCTCAGGTGGATCTGGATTGGCAGCGGAAGGGTGAATTATTTATAGCATGATGGGCCCATGACACCTCAGGTCACTAAGGAAGAGATGCAACCTATAAATGGGCTCGAGAACGAGGGGTGGACCTGATGGAGGCTCTAAAAGGAGCACAGCATCCAGCGGGTGTATCACATCCCTTATCATGCACAAGCCTCTGGGAAGATTGAAAGGTACAATGGGCTGTTAAAAACCACATTAAAAGCATTAGGGAGTGGGACCTTTAAACAATGGGACAAACATCTAGCAAAGGCCACCTGGTTAGTTAACACCAGAGGATCTGTTAGCCGTCCTGGCCCTGCCCAAACAAAACCCCTGCCTGTTGTGGGAGGAGATAAGGTCCCTGTAGTGCACACCGGGAGGTGGTTGGGGAAGGCAGTGTGGATAGCTCGACCCTTGGGAAAAGGCAAACCCATTCATGGGATTGTCTTTGCTCAAGGATCTGGATATACCTGGTGGGTAATGAGGGAGGATGGTGAGACCCAGTGTGTACCTCAAGGAGATTTGACGTTGGCAGAAAGATGATCTGGAATGTGAGTTGTATGTTGCAGGAAATGATGCTGTAGGAAGGAGATGGAATAACAGAAAGTGAATTTCACGAAGGACCAGATGTGTATGGTGAGGACCAAGATCTAGCCGGTGTTGCTGCCCAACCACCAGACATACTACTTCTGACCGGAACATCCACCTTGACAGATGAGACCCAAGTCATCAAGTGAAGGAAGCTCATGGAACGAGGAACTATCTGTTAAAAGACTGGGGATAGTAGTTGATGACAATGTATTGGTTGGGTTTAGAGATGGTTTAAGCATGTATTATGTGAGGTCTGAGCATGACGCAAATGGTATGGAATAAGGGGTGGAGATTGTAGTGGGTCTGGCTGAGCTGCTTTTCCCCTTCCAGCCCTCATGCTGCAGCACTGGGAGCTGGAGGGTGTTGATAACACACCCCTGTTACGACTGCCAGTGCTCACATGGCACCAGAGGCTAGGGGGGCAAGATAAGGGAGAGGATACAGCTGACCTGAGCTGACCAGTGGGCTATTCCATACCATATGACGTCAGCTCAACTATAAAGGGAGAGGGCAGGAGGAGGATGGGGGGGGCATTCTGCTTTGTCCTCCAAGTGGCTGCTATGTGTTCCTGGAGCCCTGCTTCCTGGACTTGGCCCAACATCGCCTGCAGATGGGAAGTAGAAAATAACATCTTATCTATCATAATCCATGTCTCTTTTTGTCTTATTCTCTCTCTGCATGCTGTGCTGATGGGGGTCAGGGGGAGTGATAGAAGGGCTTGGTGGGCACCTGGTGCCATGCCAGGGTCAACCCACCACAGGCAGGAATGGAAATATGCCTGTACCCGCAAAGCGGTCAGAGAGGGATAAACACCCCAGAAAGGGTCAGGCTGCCCCAGATGGGCACCCACGCTGTATTATCCTCACATGCACTTAGAAAAACCAGACATTTAGAAAATTAAATGGTGGATCTTTTTTCGGCATGTTCTCAACATAACTATCAAAAGATGATCCCATTGTGTGGAAGTTTGAGTAATCTGCTGAAGCCCAAGAGGAAATCCTAGGGGATAATTCACGGGTCTTGGCAGCACAGTCCCGGACCAGAGAGACTTACCCTAGTGCAGCCATTCCCAGGTATGCCATTATCTGCTTCAGCCAAGCAGGGCTTTACAAAGTTGCTTTTTTTAGTACATACAATCGAAGTATTTTTGAAGCACACTGCAGTCATAGAAGTTTTACTTTTTTCTCCTTCCATTTCTTGGGCAGCACAAATAAGTTTCTTGTTTATTACCAGGAAGATCATCTTCTCTGCAACTTCAGAGTCTCTACATATGAACGATCAGCTAATCTTCCAATTTAAGACAACTCAAGAAGTAGCATATTGTAGAAACCTGCATTAAAATCCTACTTTCACAGATGCACACAAAAAGTACTTTTCTATGGTTTAAAAAACAAGCAAAAAACCACACACACACACTCACATCTTAACTCCCACAATCAGCTTTTGCCAAAACACCTTAAGCTTTTGTGCGAACAACAAGAGATGCACTAGATCTCCCATTTCCAGTACAACATTTGATTCAATATTAGCCACTGGGGAGTAGGGATAAATATACTCAGAAGAACACCATCATCAGCAACTCCCTGTGACTTCTCAAAACCCAGCTTCCTTAAAGCTAATTATTTAAAATACAACATTCGCAGACATAAAAGTTTAGTCATTGGCTCCCTAACCTCAAATCTAGTCTTCTACCTGCCTTCCTGAAGTTACATAAATCATATGCTCAAATGAAAAAAATGAAGCAGAAGTTACTGCAATTCCACAAGCCATATAAAATACAAAACTATTATTGAAATGTCTAAACTACAAAAACTATGAAAGTGTTTTCTTGTCTTTGGTTAAAAAGTAAGATAGTAATAGCCCTAATACATCCCTAAGGTTGACTACAGAATTCAGAGGATGGAAGAAAGTTTAATAAGCACTAGGTAATGTTCCTCAGACTTTGCTAGTTATGAGGTGTGGAAGCATGTGATGTTTTTATGTAATCTTGTAAAAGTATGTTTTAAATTCTTTAGTATGTATAGCTATATTGACCGAATGTTTACCATATCGGACAGATCAACATTGTTTTGTGAGGTTAGTACCTGGCAAATTTCCAGACTCTTATGAAATACAGCTGCTTCACAATTCCTGATGAGTCCAGACAGTGCCTCTGGGCACCTCAAAGCTCAGCAGCAGATTCTAAAATACAATTCACAGGTCACTGTCCTCAGACAAATCTTCAGCTGGATCTGTTTATTGTGCTAAGAACCCACTGAGGGCAATTTTAACTTATTGTAGCTTTACTGTATGAAAAGAAACATATATCTTTCGTTTTAATCATTAATCAATGACATTCACAGGGAGGTTTCTTTTACTACTTCTGACCTAAATCTGAGCTGCAACTGTCCCTGTGCTCCTCTTTTGACACCAGAAACTCATTAGCCATATACCAGTCTAGCAGCAGAGTGGATGTGCACTTCTCACTGCACCATTCCAGAGCAACTGTGAAGTCCCAGCACATTTCTCTACAGGTGCATTAACAGATTCAGGCATGTTCAACATGCCTTCAGGTAGCTATGGAGCTACCTGAAGAAACATTTTTTATTTCCACAAGCTGAAAACAGTGCCTGAGAAGCAGAGAAAAAAATGCTGTAAATTCTTCCCCCTTTAAACTTACATGTTATTCAGCAATACAATCAATCAACAACTCTTTAAAAATGATCCATTTTCTAACAAATTTTTTGGGAGCCGTTTAGTCTGTGCTTCTTTGTTGTTAAGGACGTCATTGAATGGTTTGGATTAAAAGGTACATTTAAAGATCCAAACCCACTGCAACAAGTACAAACATCTTCAACTAGATCAGGAAGCATTTTAAAGCCCCTAAAAAACTGCAACTTAGTCAACACAAGCCCAAAAAGTGAAGATTTTCACATATTAGTCTGACCACTGAAAATACAGTTCCAAATTTCAGTTCTACAGAGATGGCAAAGTTTTATAATTTTGAGCAGGTTGAGTGAGAATAGGTTGCAAGAAAACATGATAGATTAGATAATACATGATGTAAATTAAGAACTAACGTAGGAGCTTTCCTAAAACTCATTTTCTACCAGCTCTGAAAAATCAAAGTTGGAATAGAAGAAAAGTGGGTTCATTTTCCAGCACAATTAGACATTATTTTAAACATTTCTGATATCAAGAGCAGATGACAGCAATTATCTGAATGATATGCTCAGATATTTCAGTTCAATTTTTCCCAGAAACAACAGGAAGAGTTTTGAAGTTCCTGAATGTTTTGTAGAGGTTTACAAAATGGCGTAATGCCTTTCTTTGTGCCTGTGTGCATGCATACACACAGGTTGATGGGAAGCCTCAAATGTGATATTTTGCCTTGGAAAAAGTTATAAAAGGTCAAAAGCAAGGAAAACCTCAGAACACCATTAGGAGTTTTCCTACATATTTGCAGTGCCTTTGGCATTCCCTTTCTTAGCATTTGATACTCTACCCTCAACCCTGGCTGCTGCAGCATACTCAGCTCTGTCAACTCTGGCTCACCCGGTAAAACCCATCTTTTGAAGCACTGCATGCTATAAAAGCAGCTCCCTCCCTACTTGTCAATCGCTCCATCTGCTGTCCCAGCAGGGGTGTTGGGAAAGCTCTGCTTAGATGTCACACAGCCTGTTGCTGGAAATTTTTGCCATCTGCTGTTGCCTTTACTCCCATGCCTCACAAAAATATCAGTGACTCTAAATGGAAGGCAATCCCTTTATCAGGTGTTTAAAAGTATAATTAATTTGAATTGTGACTGCTTTTTGATTGTTCTTGTATTCACACAAGCATAACAAATCAGCACAGATTAAGGAATAAAGATGCAAGGTCAAATTTGTATGGTTATTAAATAAATTTAACAGTCTACTCCAAATTTATTTCTTATAAAAACATTTTTTGAAGTGTGATTTGGATGGGTTTTTACCTATGTGAATAACACGGGATTCTTTCCCCAAGCCAAAGCTGCAAAATCATCACACAATTTACTGCACTGGAATGTAATTTAAAACCACGCGGTATCATACACAGAAACATACCGTCTCTACCCATGCAATGCCCAGATCTGGAGACTGGGCATGCAGGACTGGAGGGGACCCTCCTCAGGGTGTTACTGTTGTATTAAATATATTTACACCTGCATCTGACAAGCCACACCCTAGGATAAGAAATTCAAAATATCCCTGGCTACAATAAAACAGTTTAAAACAAGGACAAAAAAAAGCATTTGAAGACTAAAGCATCCTCTCTACAGTCCTTCTGCAGTCCAAATAAAGGTATTAATGCTCAGCCACACAAAAAGACACAAAAAGGCACAAATGGCTTTTAGGACAGCATGGAGACAACATACCACCTACAGGGACAGCAGACCTAAGCCCCTGTTATAAAACATCACAACATACACATAGCAGAGAAGGAACACACTGCCTAGTCTCTGCTGTGCCACAGGCAGCTTTGCAGTCAACTTGTTTTCTTCTACAGGATTTTAAGAGAGGATTTACCTTCATGGGACCTCTTTGTGCACTGCTCCTCTTGCCCTGCCTCACCTCTTATAGCTCATCAGAGCAAGTGTTCCTCATTACAAGGTAACTCAAGCAGGAACTTGTGGAAACAACAGCAACATCTGCTTCACACATTGCTTGCAGCTCCAAACCACAGTGCTGAGAAGCTCCAGGCTGCCTTAATCTGGCCAGCACCTAGGGAAGGAAGGGCTCTGGGGGCAGCTCGTCACCAGCAATGGCCCCCACCTGGATCTGGGCTGGCTCACCAGCAAGCCCTCCAGGTGCACCTATCACTGCACCATAGCTCCCCACAGCTAGGATATCACTATCTTTGTGTGTAAAACCAGCACAACCAGCCTTAACTCCCTGACCTGCAGGTGTCCCCGTGCAGGGGCTGTCACTCTTCTTGAAGATGACACTGTGATCAGTGGCAGCACCTTCCATGTCAGAGTTCGCCAGTGTTAGAAATGCAAAAATCCTAAGAAAGGACTTGCAGTAGACATACTAGTGAAGCAGTAATTTATTATACATTCTTGCAAGAGTGTGTGTCCTAACAAAGTAGGCACATCTCTGGTCAGAGCTTTCAGCATTTTATACCCTATTCCCCTCCGCAGAGGTCCCTCCCTTGTTTCCCTATGAATTAGGTACTTCCAAGGTTTACAGGCTGAACTGAGGTGCCTTCTTCATAACAGTCCATAATAGTGTGTAACTGCATGTCTGGCAGGTTCCTGCTTCCCCTTGGAGAAACTAATATTCCTGAGTTTACTGAGCAAATTAGTGTCATTCTAAGTTACTACTGTTCACCTTAAATAGCCCTTAACTGTTGCCCCTTTATCTATTAACACATCTTGCTTGGCAGTTGTGCACTTTTGTCCTTTATCTTCCTTTTACCTTAAGACTTAGCTTCAGGCCTCAGTTTCCCATAAGATCACTAAAGGTTCCTGGTCTTTTGTAAACGATTCCTGATGGGGCAGCTTAAGTCCTTTATTCCTCAAGTTAATAGTTGTACTTATTCTACAGTTTGCAAAAGCAACATTTCTCAGCATTTTCTACAATTTCCCCCCTTCTTTTCTTCACACTCACATGTTGCCTTTTGCATCTTTTTGAGATCTTGTTCCATATGAGGCTTCTAACCTGGCCAGCATTGTTTTTCTTGAGACTATTGACATGCAGAAAACAAACTCTACAACCCGTAAAAGGTTATAAAGCAGGTATGTTT
>JANVCC010000057.1:14575018-14602812 GCA_025345505.1 Todiramphus chloris collaris
ACCTTTTGTCTCAAAATGCAGAGTTGTGATGAATCGGAGATCACAGGGCTGGTGGGAGGCTCTTCTTTATTCCTCCCTGTCTTGGAGTTAGTTTCCCTTATCTACAAGCCATGCAAGATGAGCTAAGGGCTGTAAAGCTGTCAAGCCTCAAGGCCTCAAGGTCTTGTCTCCTGTTTATCTCAGGAGGCCCCAGGATAAGAAGGGCTGCTCAACTTGCTTCATTATCTTTTAAGCAGAACACTGTCCCCCCTTACTTCACTATCATCTGTCTCTCGTTTGTCTAGGAGCAGCGTATTATTATCATAAGGTGGTGGTTCTAGAGGCATCTTCTTAGTTATTGCAGTTTCTATGAATCTCTGTATTAGACCCCTAACACTAGGGATTATAGAACACCCTATGGCCACTAATATCCCTGCTACCACTATTACAGAATTGAAAATCTATACCACCATTCCCTTCCATTTTCCAAACCAAGATTCCAACCACCCAGTAAGAGAAATATCTACTCCTGAATTCTCTGATAGTTCATCAGCCAAAGCAGTAAGACCTTGTAAGGCTCTGGTAATCATTCCATTAGGAGCAGTGTTCTTTGGTATAAACGTGCAACACTGTCCCCCTAACTTAACGCATACTCCTCCTTTCTCTGCTAACATCAGATCTAGGACCATCCGATTTTCCCATGTCATTCTACTATTGGCATCCAATTGTTCTGCTATTCCTTTAACTGCATCTTTGGTATAATTTATGAATGTTTGTTGATTATAATAGATATAATTGATCTAATATACATTTTTATTTACTGTGACCCACCAAAAGAAGAAATTATTCAAAACCTGCAGGAATTTGATTCCTAGCCTTAAATTCATCAGGAACTCTTTAAGGAACTCCAATCAATTCTCTATATATTCTATCATCAAAGAAAGTTCCTAATATGCTTCTTTTGATCCTGATTTTCTTCTCTCTAGAAGCCTTATCCTTTTGGAATGCCAGGGTGAATGGGATAGCCAACTGTACAACAGCACAAGTGCCTTCCCAATTGTATGGAAGAGTGTTCCTCAAAACTCTCCCTCCACAATCCCACCACAAGTCAGCTCTTGGAACCTGTAATGATGAGTAGTTCCCACATTTATCATTTGTCACATTCAAACTTCTCTTACATCCTGAGAACTCCCACAAAAATTGTGTAGCCACTCTGTCCTGTCATGAGAGACAAGCCGTGTGGTTTCCAACTACACCTGTGGGAATAGGGAGTATCTGAATGTCCTTATTCAGCAAGGCTGGGAACAAAAGAGAAAGTGTTTGACAGGTCCCATTTCCCCAGGCTGCTCTTTCCTGATAGCATGCAATAATGCACTCCATTCCTGGGCAGTCATTGGACCATCCTAGGGGGAAAGGAACAACTTGTGGTTTAGGTGAACCTGAGGCATATGCAAAACAATCACCCTTATTTAAACTTTTCACAGTGTATTTTACCCATTCCACCCAGGCATTCGTGACTCCATAGCCTGTTTCTACTTCAAATATCTGTCTCAAATCCTCAATTCTTACTACTTTTACTATTGTAGGATCTTTTAAAGGTTCTCCTACCTCTGTCCTAGGTTTCTGTGTACTTTTCCACTCTTCATCCTTGTTTGAACTTCTGTTTTCAAATTTTTCTACCATTACTCCGAATCGTCCTAATGGATCTTTCCCTGTGACCTCTATCCCTAGTCCACAGGGTCAAGTGACAGTATTATCAGCATTATTGATAGTAATTATTATAGGATTACACCCTTCTTCTTGGCAGTTGTGGGTAGTGTGTCCTTTTGAGATGGTAATCATCTGGTTTAGGGGTCTCCAATGCCAAGTTTCTCCATTCATATCTGCTGTCCATTCATTAACCTGAGTAGAACACCAAACATTACTCCAAAAGGGGCAAGAAGGACCCTTCCTATGAAGTGTCCAACCCTGTACTGGTTTAGGACACATGTACTTTTCTTCATTGCTCAGTGCCCTTTGGCTTTAGACCCCCACAATCCAAAAATCTGTCATGTGTCAAACATGATGCTCTGGAGCCTGGGCCTCTCTGAGATGCTGAATTGTAGTGGTTTTCAGGCATGATCCGGCACTCCTGCTTTCATGATAGTGAAGTATAAACAACATATTAACAGTATTTTGAACATTTCCATCCTTTTACAACCCCAAACACAACAGATAAATAGTGCAATAAAAAATACAAACAAAATCTCTCTACTAAACCAGTATTTCAGACAGTTTTTAAATTACTGCTTTTTCAGTTTGATGAGCAGGGGATTCTCTGTGGGCTGTATGTAGCAACATCTGTCCTCAGAGAGAGTTTCCACTGGTCCTTTGAGATGGGTGTAATGAGTCCAGACTTTCTCAGCAGTCCTCACTGCAGCTTCAGTTGTCAGTAGAACCTGGAAAGGACCTTCCCACTCAGGCTGCAGTTTGAATTCCTTCCATGACTTAATCAGAACCCATTCCCCAGGTTGGATGGTATGGACTGCAAATTCCAGTGATGGATTGTGCAAGGAGTCCTTTATTTCTGAGGATGGATAAAGAAGAGGACAGTCTGAGTATATAGTTCTTTAAGTATCTTTGGTTTCAAACCTTGGGATTTTTCCTACTCCACCCATATAAGGTAAGACAAACACCATTTCACAGGGAGATAGACCTAGGTCTTTCCTAGGTGCAGTTCGAATTCTCAATAAGGCAATGGGCAAGCATTTCATCCACAGTAATTTAGTTTCTAAGATTAACTTTGATAATTGTTTCTTTAGGGTCTGATTCATTCCTTCAACCCTACCAGAGGAGGGTGGATGCCAGGGAGTATGAAAGTCCCAAGATATCCCTAATCCTTCCATAGTCCCTTGAAGCACCTTGGATGTAAAGTGACTTCCTTGATCTGAATCTCTATTTTCAACTATTCCATACATGGGAATAATTTGTTCTAGAAAGATTTTAATTTCTCCTGCAGCTATGGCTGTAGCCATTGGATATGCTGCTACCCATCCTGGTAGATGGTCAACTAATACCAGGACATATTTCAACATTCCTATAGGTGGTAATTCTGCAAAATCCACTTGGATACTTTGAAAAGGTCTTAAACAGGGTTCTCTTCCTCCTTGAGGTTGTTTCTTGTGAACTTTTTTTATTTACCTTTTTACAAACAATGCACCTTTCACAAATTTGTTTAGCTATAGGATAAATTCTTAAGCATCCATATTTAAGGTTAAATCACACATCACATGTACCCCCCTCAGTGACTCCCTTGGTGTAAAATAGACATTGTTTCCCTCATAATTTGTTTATTTAGCATTTCTTGTCCATCTGGGAGAATCCACTTCCCTTCTTCTGTTTCAATAGCTCCCAATTCCTTCAACTGCTTTTTCGCTCCTTCAGTGAAGTTGGAATCGCCTCTGGTTCAGACACACAGGGAGTAAAATTACACATCCTAACTAATCCAGGCCCTAGGGCATCTTCTTTGGCTACCTCATCTGCTAATCTATTTCCTCTAGCTTACAGGGAGTTCCTTTTCTGATGCCCACTGACTTGGACTACTGCAATTTCTCTGGGTAGGAGTAAATTCTTTAAAACCTGTTTCACCAATTCCCCGTGTACCAACTCCTTTCCTTTACTGTTAATTAATCCTCTTTCATCCCATATTTTTCCAAATGTTTGAACTACCCCAAAAAGCACACCTTGAATCAGTATAAATGGTCCCTTCTATTCCATCTAACAATTGTAATGCTTGACTTAAAGCATATGTTTCACATGTTTGGGCAGACCAATTGTTAGGTAGTCTTCCCGATTCTTTTACACTTTGATTTTCTCCATCAATAATTCCATAACCATTGTGACTTTCTTAGATAAACAGGAAATTGGTTGTTGCTTGCCTCCCCATTCTGGGGTTAACACCCCCAGGGCTGTTCCCAAAGAAGTGAAAGGGTTTGTCAAGGGAGGGCAATGCTAACACAGGAGCAGTGTTTAAACTTTGTTTTAATTCATGTATTAATTCTTTTTCTTCAGTAGTCCATACTAAATCATCAGGCTCTCCTTCTAACAATTTTAAATATAATCCCTTTGTTTTCAGTACATATGATTCAATCCATAGGCGACAATAGCCTGTCAGTCCCAAAAATTTGCACAGCTCCTTTTTAGTTTTTGGGAGAGGTAATTTAACTATTCCTTTTATCCTCTCCAGATTTATCCTCAGTTTCCCCTCACTGATAAGATGTAATAAAGACATGGATACTACAATCTGGTCATCCTGAGTTCCCAATTCCAATCCTGATTGTATTATTGAATCTCTTCCTAATAAATTACTTCCGGCAACAGTCATAAATAAATAAAAAATTGCCCATGAATTATCTCATCACCTAATTTTAAGGTGGTATTTTCAAAAATGGTGGACTGGGAAACCTTCCCCTTTTACCCCTGAGACTGTTATTCTTTGTCCAATAGTTTCAGTCCTTGAGGTATAAAATTTACTGTATTTCTAGAAGCTCTGGTGTCAACCAGGAACACAACATCCTCCTCCTGGGGTTCCACCTTCAAATTTATCAAGGGTTCTTGGTGGGACCTTAAATTAAGAAAACCCTGACCTCCCTACTCATTTTCAAAGGTCATTAAGGGAACCACCCTTTCTTCATTTCTTAGCTCAGGACATTCTCGTCTAAGATGTCCCTGTTTACCGCAATGATAATATCCTGTGTCAATTGCAAAGGTCTTCCCCTGCCTCAGCCAATTCCTCCTCGAATTACATTTCTCGCACTCCTCCCTCTTCCTTTTGTCCAACCTTCCCCTCTACCTCTCTGGGATACTGGCTCTATTTTTTTTTTTTTTCTTCACTACCTGATCCACAGGAGATACCATCATTTTTGCTTTCTGTTTCTGCTTTTCTTCTTCCCTTTTCACAAAAACTTTCTGGGCCTCCCTCAGTATATATTCCAAAGATCTTTCACTCAAGCCATCCTTTTTCTGTACCTTCCTCCTAATACAAGGTCATGCTTTGGTCACAAAATGGACCTTTAGAAGAACTTTTGCTACAGGATCTTCAAGCTTCATACCCAAATATTTATTCATTTGGTCTCTCAGCCGTTGTAAAAATGCTGAGGGTGCCTCATCTTTCTCCTGCTCGGTCTCAAACACTTTAGTAAGGTTCTGAGACTTAGGAGCAGCCTCCTTTATACCTTCTATTATTAGGTGTCTCAAATCTTTCATGTTAGTTCGATGTACTGGATCACTATTATTCCAGTTTGTGTCCACATTAGGAAATTTTTGTTCGTCCGGGATGACTCCCTGGCCTGGTGGGTTTCCTTTTTCCCATTTCTGCATGGCTGCCTGCCTAATCATTCCTCTTTCCTTCCCAGTAAATAAAATATTCATTGTGGACATCGTCTCTGTCCAGGAGTAAAAATTAGGTCCCAGAAATTGATCCATTCGTTCAGTTAATCCCACGGGATCTTCAATTAAAGGTTTCATTTCCTTTTTTTTTTGTTTTTTTTAATTCCTTACTTTTGTACTTGTGAGAGGGGAACTAACATATCCCACTTGTCCTGTTCCTAGGGGAACTTCTCAGATAGGACATAGTACCTCAGTTCTTCTAGGGGTGGCAAGATGTCTAGTAAGGATCCTGCCTTGGGTTTCTGTGGGGGAGAGTTAGGTTCTGCAGGGAGTGACTTATATGGAGGGGGTAAACATTTTAAGGGATCTCACATTTTGGAATCCTCAGTCTTTTCTTTAGAATGTCTCTCAGTTCTTAGTGGAAACAACTGGATAACAGAACCCACTTTCCAGCAGGAGGCATAGTCTGATTCTTCTTGAGAAAATGGCTTTTTCTTACTAACATACAAATTTAAGGTCTGACACACAATTTTCATCTGCCCCATACTTCATCCAAAAGACAGACATGGGTTTAATATTTTCCTTGGTCCAAGTAAAACAACAGTACTGTATCAACTTTTTCTTATCCTAATTCCTAGAACAAGACATGTCTTTCCAATTTGCCAACATCCTCCCTAAGGGACTATCTGGAGGATGTTCCCAGAGCTTCTCTCTCTGCCCCCATTTTCTTTTTAAGCCAGCTATCCTTATTTCCCATTCAATCCCTTGTAGACTTTTTAACAACAAATTCACCTTTTGTTTTGCCCTTCTCCGGCCGCTCTCCTCGTGGAAAGACAGAACTGCGGATCCAGGCTCCGCACTTACTTCGTACTTAATTGTACGTCTCTTTCACACACATACACGTCTCCCCACATGTCCCAACCACCAAGGCAATACTTAACGCCCTATTTTCTTACCTTGGTCCGTGCATGGAGTTGCCTGGTCGTTATGAGAGTGCCTACATTTCTCAGCATTTTCTACACCAGGGCTGCTCGCAAATCCATGCTGGGCAGAGGGAGCTTGGACAGGCCAAGGATGGATATGGAGAAGCACCTCAAATTTGTGGTACCCATGCCCTGGGGCAGCAGCAGGCCTGAGGAGTCTCTGTGAAGAGATGCCAGATCTGCCTTGGGTGGGACACAGCTGATTCCAGTAGGTTCTGGCAGCCCCTCAGCTGGTGCCCCAGAGGCCCAGATGTGAGAGGCAGGAAAATGACACCCAGAGCAGGGAGAGGCAGGAATGAAGCAGGTAGACAGATGTGAAAAGGGGTGGTCATGGTGGGGTTAATTTGCTTTTGCTTCTCATCCTTCAAACCTATTTTAATTGTCAAGAAATTAAATTAATTTTCTCCTGTTTCACCTGAGACAGTAATCAGTAAGGGATGTCCCTGTCCTTATCTCCACCAATGAGCCTTTTCACCTTATTTCCCACCCTATTCTGCTGAGAGGAGGGAGAGAGAGAGCATCTGGGGGGGTGTTCCTGACATATGACCACAGCTGATCTGCCACAGAGATGCATCTAGGCCAATCTGTACCAATTAAAGTAATAAAATCCATATATAGCAGTGTCCAGTGAGATACACAGTTTGGGACTGGGACCCAGACAGATTATTTGGAAGCACTGAATAGGGCAAGGGGTGAGAGGAGAGGTAAATTAGCCAACCAGGAGCTCGCCAGTGATGCTGGAGGAAGAGCTTCTCCAGTACCTAACCAAGTAAATCGAAAGCTCAACTTGAAGCTGGCTGAATGTCTTCTGAAAAAAGAGCTTCTGTTTTCACTTGTGCCAGCACAGGCAGGTGGTCTGGAGCTCTGATCCTCATTGAGCCCCCATTGATGACTCCCTAGGTGCTGTCAGAGCAGCTGGCCCCTGCACCAGTGCCCACAGCATAGCAGGGCATCAGGCAGGACAGAACTGGCAAACAGTGGTGGTGGCACCCACCTATACTGCCAAGTATTAGAAGCTTTCAGATCTGAAATAATGGCGGGGAAAAAACCCAACAAGAGCTTATATACCAGTTTTAAGTCATGTGCAATGTTCAGAGTATTTGAGGGCTGGAGTGGAGCTCACAAGATCTACAATCACATATCACTGTGCCACTGTCAAACTAGAGTATTGCCCCTGTCTTAGATACTGCCCATGCTGCTCCGGTAATAACGTGTCCATGTGTATTGAGTCTGACTAAGAAGGAGTTAATTTTCCTCACAGCAGCCTTCACAGTGCTGTACTTCCTACTGAGAGATAGAAAGTTGTTGATAACATGCCTGTGTCGTGGCTACTGCTGAGCAGGGCTCATACAGCACCAAGACTGTTTTTCCAACATCACTCCCGCAGTGGGACTGGGTGAACAAGATCTTGGGAGGGGACATGACTGGGACAGCTGACCCAAAGTGACCAAAGGGATATTCCATACCATATGATATCAGCTGAACTATAAAAGCTAGAAAAAAGGTGGATGTGTGCATCTGCTTGTCCCCTGGAGCAACTGGTACACGCTTGGAGCCCTGCTTCCCAAAAAAGGGACAGACACTGCCTCCTGATCTTGTTTTCTTTTGCTCCCACGCATGCGGCCTTGTTTTGCTTTTCATTAAACTGCCTTTGTCTTAACCTATCTATGAGTTTCATCTTCTTTTCTTCCCCCTGATCCAGATGAAAGGAGGAGTGTGTTGGGGGTAGTGGCTTCATGGGCACCTGGCATCCAGACAAGGTTAAACCACCACACCATGTATGGTACTGCCATTTCAGGAGGGATGTTGAAGAACTAAATGACAGTGCACAGAAAGGATGAAGAAAAATTTACAAAAATTGAAAAGTTACAAAAGTCAAAAAATCTTCAGCGAAATATACGTGGCACTCCATCTATCTAACTCAGACAAAAATTGAACAACGACTTGAGTCCAAGCTAAGTATCCTTGTAGAAATATGAGGTATGATTTCATTTAATTTATATAACAACTGTTAAGAAGTGTCTGGAAATGGGCTCTGACTTTAGATAAATATTGTAAGTAAGGTTAGATTTTTTGCTCAGAAGAGAAACTGGCCCTTCAAACACCTGCTAAAGATTGGCAAATAATTGAAAATGAAAAGGGTGGGGGATGGTGTTCTTATTCTTAATTGAAAGCTTTCATACTTTCTTAGTAGAGGTATGAACCTACATTCATCAAAAGTAGTCTCAGTATTTAATGATGAGATAGTAAAACATTAATGACACAATACCTCTCTCTCTTCTGAACAGTGATTTGGTAATGTTTCTTAAAAGGTGCATCATACTTCCAAGCATATGCACCCTTTGCTCATTTTTGCTTGAGAGAAACCTCTTGAAAATGCACAGTACATCACACAGTTGGTTTTCATCTCTAATCATTACCACTCCATCTAATAAGCAATGGCAAAGCAAAGGTTTGAAATATTTTCTGTTCCTTCAAGAGCTGTTGCAGAACTCTTCCCAAAGTCAAATATGGAAAATTTAATACAGTTTCCTGTCGCTGTTAATAGCGGGAGCTGAGAGATGAAGCAACACACAAATTCAGCAAGAGCAGGCAAAAGAAGCAACTTTATTCATTTATAACCCTATTTTATATACCCTAGCTCCATAGGGCGATTGGTCAGTGATCACCCATCTCCTAAGATGACCGGCTAAAGTCTTACAGCACCCATTTCAAAATATTTTTCCAATGTACCATAAACAGAACTTAGCAAAACACCACGTGTTAGTCTAGCTTACAAAAAATATCCTACTGTTTTTCATAACATACATGAGAAAGGCAGGATTCTCACCGAATATTGTGAGAACCTGAGAAAATCTCTCTGCTACCAGCTTTTCAGCATCCATAGTTTCCCTAATAGCCATTCACAGTAATCTTTGACCACCCAACTCCCCATTTTCTTTAGAACATGTCAGTACTATACCGTGCAAGTAAGAATGAAATTATGCCAGAAGACTTCTTCATTAGGATGTTACACAGTAAACGTTGTGAACATAGGAAAAGGAAAATAAACCATTAAGCAAGCAATTGCCACTAATGTTTTCATTTATGGGTTCCCAGGGATAAAACTCACTTTTATGCCTTCTTGAGTAGCCAGCAGGAGATAAACTGTAACATTTTTTTTGACAAATGCTGTTTTGATCTAAGAGTGGGGCAGTCTGCTTCATTTAAGAAGAACTGAAATAACTCTTACTTTCACTGAAGCAGCTTATCAAGAGACAGCTTTTATGGGAAAAGGAAGATCAGAAAATTACACTATCTTGGAGTTTTGCCTTTTCACACTTCACCATGAAACATGGGCATAAATTTGTTCTCTTGGGTATGTAAATTCAGAGCCTGTTCATCATGCAGCACAAATTTCTCATCTCTGAGTAGGTGAAGATGTAGCAACTAGACATTTCTCACAATGTATTACCAGGCCTAGAAGTCTGTAGAACTTGTTTTCAAAAAACACAGACAAGATCACTGTATACACAGAGGAAGGAAGTATTGCTCTACGAGGGTTTTCTTTTCTGTGCTTAAACACAAAACAATTTCACTGGATTCAAGGAAAAGGAAAGGCTGACCTGGTGAAGAGTTACAGGTCAAGCAAGAAAGCTTTCAGCATCTTTTTGATATTTCTGCATACCTTCCATGTTGAATAGCACCCCAGAATGTTTATCAGAAAATGATCTGCCTACAGTAACCATCAAGAACTTGATTTGTCTCCTGACAAATTTTGTGAGCTTGGAAAATCTGTTAGCTAAAAAATACCTTAAGATAAAACACTGACTTATCTGGTTTTAGGAAGGGAGGTGGAAGGGACAGAGTCTCGGTGATTTTTTTTGTCATAACACTCCAGGTTTTTATATATAGACACAAATTCCAAAATTCTGTAATATTTCACTCACACCCAAAATAGACCAAGGATACAAAGCCTCTCCAATATTCAATTTCTAATATAGCCTTGAAAAGATAACACATTTTCATACACTGTTTGATTTAATCATGGATGCTATAATCTCAAAAAAACCCCCAAACTCTTGAAAGGGATTTGACAAACAGAACCGGATGTAAAACATCTTGAAGCTTAAAAATTCATCACATTAAGCAGAGACAGGCCTAGGAAATACTATATTTCAAACCAACACATCTGTTCAGTCCAGAAATTCCCTCATATCTCCCAACATTTTTGCACAGTGAGATGATGCTGTAGGAACTAGATCCTCAGTGATCATTATCTTGTCTCTGCAGCAGCTCCAGGGCAGAGAATAACCACATTATCAATACGCAACTAAAGAACAAGGATGCATTAACCTCAGCAGAAACATGACAGACATATAGGAAGCAAGGAAGAAATGTGCTGCTGTACTCCAATAATTAGTTTTAAAAGAGAAAGTGGGTGGACATTAAAGAATTCTTCTGTCTATGAATATGTATTTATTATTGTTTACAGGAAGTGCTCTGTAGAATCACTTTGCATAACCATTTTTAAACTGTAATAAGAACATCATGCAAAAGGACAGATGCTCCCTTCTATGAATGTTTAAAAAAAAAAAAAACCCAAGTAAATTAATGTTACCTTTACTTATTCTTCATGAACTGCTGCTCACCTAAAGAAATTATGCCCTCATCTAAAGTGGCTTTCCAACTACAATGTGCTGCTTATGTTGTCCTTAAAAATTTCATTCCTTACACTGGCCAGTGATGACCACTAGCATCTGTACCTTTACTGCCATAGTTAAGTCCATCACAAAAAGCAAAGGAAACACCAGTCTGAAAATTTAAAATGCTTCAAAACTACTCAATAGCATTTGTTTGAAACCTGACTGCTCACCAGAAAAGAGCAGAATATACAGCCAAATACAGGAGAGCCAAGATCAGGAAGTGAGCAGACACTACCATCAGCCAAGGAAGGCAGCAGTGCCAGAAGTGTTATTTCCAGTCTTCAGTCATGACTTCTTAAATCCCTTCCAAAAAAAAAAATCTTTCAAAGCTGTCATCCACACTAGCAGTTCTGGATAATCTCCACATTAATGACTCCTAGGAAAAGAAGTAAATGTTGTGCTCGTGCAAGCAAAATCCTAATGAAATTGTGTGCAAAACTTAAAAATTATCTCTTACTGGCATTTGAAGTCCAAAAGTATAATGGAACCAAAACACCAAGTCGACAGTGGAGTCTCTGCAACCACTTTCTGTGATGATAGAAAATAAACCAGTGATGGGAGGCGTGCTCAGGAGGAACCTTCCTATGTGACACATGCCTTCAGCATTCCAGCTTGCTGGCTATTGGCACCAGTTGGTGCAAGGAGAAACAATGCTAGGACGAAGATAATTTTAATATAGCTGCACAAAAATATCTACATAGTTGTCTCCCATCCCATTTCCAAGCAAGATTCAAATTGTCAGCAATTTAGTTCACTCACAATGTTGGCTTAGTTTGTACTGATTTCTGGATGCTGGACTTGCAGTATCTTTCAGTACCAGAAGAATCAGCATTTTTAGCACTGAACAGTCATTGCTAAGCATCCAACTCTACATTCCAGATATTTTGGTATCTGGAATATTGTGTTCAGTTCTAGGCCCCTCAGTTCAAGGAGGACAGGAAACTGCTTGAAAGAGTCCATCACAGAGCCACAAAGATGATTCAGGGAGTGGAATATCTCCCTTATGAAGAAAGGCTGAGGGAGCTGGGTCTCTTTAGCTTAAAGAAGACTGATGGGTGACCTCATTAATGTTTATAAATACCTAAAGGGCGAGTGTCAGAAGGGTGGATCCAGGCTCTTCTCTGTTATGTCCAGTGATAGAACAAGGGGCAATGGGTGCAAGCTGGAGCATAAGAGGTCCCATAGAAACATAAGGAAAAACTTTTTCACTGTGAGGGTGACAGAGCCTGGAACAGGCTGCTCAGAGGGGCTGTGGAGTCTCCTTCTCTGAAAACATTTAAAACCCACCTGGACGCATTCCTATGGGACCTGCTCTAGGTGGTTTGACTACAGCAGGGGCGTTGGACTAGATGATCTTTCAAGGTCCCTTTCCTTCTGCAATTCAGAGTAAGGATCTTTTTGGTACCATGCAAAGGCAACTTTGCAGTGAGCCATAAAAGCAGAGGCTCGCTCTTGAGAAACCAAAAACTGTTCTGTTTTGTGGTAGAGTCTCCTGCTAAAGACTGTGAATATTTTGCTGTAACTGAACTTTAGTTTTTCTTATACTTCAAAATTCTTGGGCTCTATCTTCCTTTTCCCTTTGTACATTCATATGTAATATAGAAAGATTTACTGTCTACTGAAGGTTTCTTCTGTAATCTTTCCTCAAAAAATCTGACATCTTTTGCATTTCTATATGGTTCATATACAGCATGAGATTGTATTTTCCACAGATGTTTTAATTTTGGGTACCACAACCTAGTGTCATGTGGTTTGCAAGCCTCTTCAAATCTTCCGTCCTTAATAGATGACAAACTGTCATTTTCATCATAGCAAACAACATCCATGTCAATTCCTGGGCCTAGTTATTACAGTAGTGGCAACATTATTCCTTCAAGCACTCATCAACCATTGTTAGAAGTAACAAATTTTTACTCCATTATATAATTGGTTCTTTTTCTCATATTGTGTTTTGCTTTTTCCATCTGTTAGTTACCACCAAGTTGCAACACAGCTTTGGCACAAATCAGGAAATTTCCGTTACAATGTACTCAACTTTCTTCATATTTTTGTCAAACATCTGGAATTGTTCTGCATTTCAGTGTGTCATGGTTTAGGGTCAGGGCAGCCCCTTAGACCTATAACAGATGCTCTCTGTTAACCCCCCTCCCTCCCCAGAGGGGAAGAGAAAGGGAATAAGGGAGAGAGACTTAGCGATTAGAAAAGGAAACTAGAACAGCTTTAATGAAAATGAAATTAATAATTATAAAAATGGAATATATACAAATATATACAAAACCAGTATGGAACCCAACCCCCCTGATGGTAATTCCATCACTGTCACCACTGATACTGTGGAGGCACCAGGGCAGTCCCAGACTGGGCCCCCCATCAGATGGAAGCTGTGTTCAGGAGCTAGATTCCGGTACTGGGTTCAGGAACACACAGACTGGATTGAAGGCAGAACTGACAGAGTCCTCCTTGGATGCTCCGAGGAAAGAACCAAAAGAGGACCCGAGCCAAGCCAAGCAAAAGCTGGCAAAGCAGTCCAAGAGGGGAGAGAAGAGCCCAGAGACCCTTCGGGTCCCTCAGCTCTAGACCGAATATGGCGTATATGGGCTGGAATACCTCGTTGGTCAGTTTAGAGTCACTCGTCCTGTCCGCTCCTCCTTGCAGGTGCAGCCTTTCACTTTCTGCACCCCCCAGTGTGGTACACAGGACCCAGCAGTGGCCTTGGTCTGCATACCAATCCTTGGTAGTAACTCTAAACATGAGGTGTTATCACTGCTAGAAACAGACATTGTCTGTGAAAATAGGCTGCTAACTTCAGAAAGTGCAGTTAATTAAAAGAACCAAGCTGAAAAGTAAAATTACTGAACAGAATTAGTTCTGCTTTCACTCAAACCAGGACACAGTGGAGCAAATATTGCCCTAAACTTCTTAGAAGAGAGGAGAAGCTTGGCACTAGATGATGCTTTGACTAGTGCATAAGATTCTGCATCTTCATAACCACATACCTTCATTTCCCAACACAATTCATATTTACTCAGATTCAACTCAATGTCAGAACTATTTAGTAGACTCCTACTTATATAATTATAGCTCAAGGTATTCTAAGGAGTACTGGAAAAACCAAAGCAGTACATTGTAAGTATACTTACATGTAATTCCAAGAATTTCAGATAGTATTTTCTGGACTATTTAAAAAACAAAGAACTCCAAAGTTTGCAGCATCTTTTTTCCTTCAAGGCTGAAAGCTTGCTTTTTGATGAGAAGTTGAGTTGGTTTCGCTTTTTCCTTTTCCTTATTGTTATTTTGCTATTAAACCTTACTACAGTAATTAGTTTAAAATTTGAATCTGTTCTTTAGGAGTATACTTTTTTCAAAGTGAAAGGACGAAAATCGTCTTAAGGACCCATTAGCTCCTCCTAATAGCTGTGTCAGTATTCAGAACTGGCAAATGTGACCATTCTACTTTATTTCAATTTATAAAATTTGCTTCTGTATGTCTGTAGCACAGGAAACAAACCCCAACTTTTTCTTAGTAACAATATAAAACACATCATAATCCGCAAAAAGCCTTTTGTAATTTCTGGATTTAGTTTTCAGATATGGAGATGCACCAGATAGTATAGGAACTCAAAAGAAAAAGAAAGGAATTTTATACCAAAAGCACAAGATTATTTTGTGCTTTACAGATTACAACATATTCCTCACTCATAGCTATGCCTAATTAAAAATAAGAGCTTATTTATCTTTTAACCATTCTAAGTATTCTGTAAATACCTTCCTTAGCTGCCTTCATGTCCTTACAATTCCCCACTTTCAGAGAAGCTATCAAAAATATTGTAGACTCCAATCATGCATATTGCACAATTTTCTAGAATTGTATTTGTTTTTCCATCTTCTCCAATCCCCAGGAACTTCGCAGCCACTCCAAATAAAAGCTTAATTTGCTCAGATGTCTCTGACACAAAGGAAGATGATTCTTCAAGGACAAAATGTAGCTTCAGCAGTGTCCAGAATGGACATCAAATACTTTTTAGCTTACTTCACCATACAAGCACAAATTTCTGAATAACCTTGCTTACCACACCATTCCTCACCAGCCTGCAACAGTACTTATATACCTCTTGCAACCATGTTTTCCAGAGATTTGGAAAAAATAGGTCTTGTCCACAAAGCACTTGATTGGAACAGGGTCAGTCAGTAAGGACAGATGTCTCACTTTAAACCTTTACACAGCTTGAAGAATCCACTTTCTCTTATGTATTGACAAGTAGGTATCTTTCTCTTCAACCTGGAAATCACTAGTTTTCTCTTCTGACTAGTAGCAGAAAGCGGTGATGATCACCTGGACAGTGAAGCCTCTTTGTTCAGGGGGTAATCCTGGTCATGCTGTGCCATACCAGCTGCTGGGAATACTGCTCGCTGTACAAGGAGAAAGGCCATCTACTTTTGATGCTCCATCACCGTTCCTCCTCTTTCCCACTCTGCTGACTGAAACCACAGGGTGGTTCATCGGAAGCAAACCATTAAAACCTTGTATGAATTGAATCTTGAGATAATTCAACCTCTTTCATATTAATTTTTAAGAAGAGGTAGCTCAAAAAGTATTCTCATTTAAAAGCCAAACACACTGTATGCAATATAAAAAGAATAGTAAAACACACGGAGCATTAACATGTGAAAGAAACATGTTGCAATTACATCAAATACTGCTTTATTAACAAGCAAGTATCCCTGGAACTGATTTTATATGAAAATACTTAACTAACCAATCAGAATACAAAGGAGTTATATAAATTTATTTTACGCAACACTGATTAGATTTGAGAATTCCCATTTTTAATGTTTAATTTCATCTTTTATTTAAAAAAACCCCAAACACAAAAAGGACACAACCCACAAAAATACAATCTGTATCTGCTCTGTATTTACAGATAACTGGTCACTATTAAGGCACAGATTTAAAACTAACATTTTTATGTATCAAGTCAAATATTTTTGTGTAATATAAACACTAACAATACGTTACACTGTACCGTCATATTCCCTTTGTGGAATCAAAATAAGTGAGAAATTATTTTTTTTCCAGTGCGTTCTTTTTTTGTGTGAAGCCCTATGGTAAAACAATGCTGTTAATGGGAAATTCTTCACTTTGGTGTAGATGATATAAGCACTGCTCAGCAAAAGACCACATCAACTTAATACTGTAATAAAATCTATTTCTGAGTATACTACCACCTAGGAACATAGTAGGTACTTATGAAAGACTTAAAAATCTAGGTATGTAATGGTCTGTTGATGCTTTTAAGTTTAGGCAAGACAAGCAAGAAAGGGCCGCAGAAAATTTTATACAGCATGTTGCTAAATATTAATTTTATAAAATATTTTTAATGAAGTAAACATGACCGAGTACAGTTTGATTTGCAAGCGTAAGCATTTCAATAAGAACTTCTCTGTAAGCACTTAAGTACTCCATGTGAATGGAACTACCTATGTGCTCACAAGTAAGCACAAGTGTTTTAGTATCAGAAATTGTGGCTTCAATAAGAGTTTCTGTGAAGTTGCTCTTGCCTGTGTAATACACTTAGACACTGGATACTGACTTTTGGCATTTCAGCACAACAGCTTTGATGTGAACAACTGAGTGTGTACAAGATGCAGTTTTATCCATTCAAATCTGTAGTACAATTTTAAAGCCAGAGGAAGCTAACTGCTGCTTAATCTAGAGGGGAAGTCACCCAGCTATACATCATTAAGTAGATGTGGCTGAAATGAGTACTGAGCAGTTATTTGCTAACTGACGCAAGACTGTATATTATTGCTTGATCGTCTATGCCCTCAAGTAATAGTTTCTTTAAATTCCCTTTGTGTGTGCAAATTTCTCTATACATCATTTTGTATTCTCACCTTTAAAGAAAGGATTAATTATCCCTGGAAAGTGTCAAAACTATTTCTCACCCATTTTTGCATAAAATCCAACTACTGTAAATGTTATTCTAATGCCTTCTGTTAAGAGCATTTGACAGTGGTTTATGTCCATTTCAAAAGGCTTATACACTGAACATAAATAATACATTACAGTAGAGGTAATTCACAATATTTCTCATGGGAATGCTTTTCAACAAATTAATGCTTGGAAACTTCATACTCCATTGCAGAAAGAGGCACTTTATGAATTCCTTCATTATATTAGAATCCTTCATAAACCCATAACAAGACATCTATACTAAAGAGAGAAGAATAATATTGCCAAGTTATTTGAACTTTCACAGTATAAGAATGCCATAGTTAGCTCTAGCCACTTTTAACACGGACTCTTTCTGTCAAACTTAACTTGTTTCAGAAATAGTTCATCTCCAGAGTTTTAAACACTTCTGCAGCTGACAAATACAAATCTAGATTGAACAAAACAGGTGCTATTA
The DNA here is from genome assembly GCA_025345505.1 of Todiramphus chloris collaris. NCBI lineage: Eukaryota > Metazoa > Chordata > Aves > Coraciiformes > Alcedinidae > Todiramphus > Todiramphus chloris. Next base: position 14,592,443 of record JANVCC010000057.1, read on the forward strand.
CACCTATTTTATGTAGGTCACTTAATTGCTGCATGCATAGTCATGTAAATAATATGTGTCATTTAATAAATGGCAACAATTCTGTCTTGTCAAATTAGATTAATTGTCTATTTAATCAAAGTGACAGCCCAGAGTTCTAGTTTGATGAATGCCTTTCATTCTCTACCATAAAGCTGAAGTAGAGTAGATCAGTTTAATCTGTTATACATTGTAGGTGTATTGAATCTAAAAATAAAAGTCTGATATAAATAAGTGTCCTTCAGTGGCAGGGTACTAAAAATAGCCCTTTACTTTGAGACAATCATTAAAAACAGGTTTAGCGTAACAGGCAGCAGATAAATATGATGACTGCACATGATTAATATTGCAAGGTCCGTTTTGGTCTTTCACTGCATCTGTTACAGTGAGTGAGTATTTCAAGCAGCATTAAACTGCTTCAAAACAGTGTAATAGGACCAGTCCACTACCAAGTAGCTTGATTTTGGAACAATATCTTCCGATAACTACTGGGGAGACAGAAAAAAAGAAAAATCTGCATAAGAACCAGTTTCTAGTACCATTGTAGTGAGATGTGACCTAATGCAGGAACACCTGAATAAATTTGATTAGTGCCAATACAAAAAATTTATATGGAAATGAAAGAGAAAAGTAAGTTTCCACAGGACAAGAAATCAGAACATGTAAAGTGCAGAAAGACCTCAATAATTATTTTAAGCAGTACCAGAAAAATCCATCTTGATAAAACCAAAATCTATGCTCTCTGGCAGCCCAGCTCTTCATTCTTCCTTCATTCAATAAAGTAAAAATTCAGTGCATACATTATAGTTATATAGGTAATAAAATACTAAACAAAGAGCCCTATATTTTTATTATTGCAAATTCTGTCCAATCTACACAAGTAAAACGTAACCCATATTCTGTGTTTGGAAAGACAACAGACAAAATTGTGGTGTTTTTTTTTAGGGTTTGGTTTTTTGTTTTTTGTTTTTTGTTTGTTGTGTTGGGTTTTTTTTGGTTTTTTTTTGGTTTTTTTTGTTTGTTTGTTTTTTGTGGGTTCCCCCCCCCGCCCGGTATTGTGCAGACAAAATGCTTTGGTCCTTGACACCCAAACTCCCAAAGTGCAGAGAGCGGTGTGCAGTGAAGGCTGTCCACAGGATTGCCATGTCCATCTTTACAGCTGACTTTGAGTCACAACGTACTGCTACCAGCGACCACTGACACTAGCAATGTCTGAATGATACTGACGTGGCAGTCTTCCACTAGCTCCACCTTCCAGGAATGAGGCACGTATGTTTGATGGGTCAAAGAGCTTTCTTCGGCTTTTATTGAGTTCTATAAAGGTCATACACAAACACACACACACAAAAAAAAAAATCTCTCATCAGAACTTACCTTTAATGCTTTTATCTAAACCAAAAGCAAGACTTATATTTAAACAAAATATTTGAAACAGAACAGTATGAACTGAAAATGTCTGTTACGAATTGTTCAATTTAACAGTATAACAGGATAGAACGAGTGACAGGTTAAGACTCAGAGACTGATTGGGATGCAGACATGTATTTGGTGCAATTATTATTTGGCACTGATACAGCGTGGAGCAGATAGTATTTTGCAATATTGATTTAGATCAACTTGACATAGCTGAAACACATTAAAAAGTTTCTGTTATAACACTCAAAGGCTGCAATTCTCTTGAAGGTACATGCACACAGAATGTAAGGCTGGAGCACAACCATGCATTGTAAACTGGGGTGACAGAAAATGCTTATAAGCATCTTTATAATTTCTTAATGCACAATTCTATATTTTAAACATAACACTGAAGCAAAGGTTTAATAAGGACTTTTAGGAAAAAAACCAAAACATAGGCTTACCTCTACTTCAAACACGCACCCTAACCTTGTATTAACAATTGCTCATCCAAAATGCATTTCCCTTTCCCTATTTTCTATTTTTGGAAACAAACTCCGTAATTGATACAAATCACTGAAAGATTACATAGATTTTCATGACTGCTGCTTAACTAAGTACATTGCATTTTTACCCTCTTTATGCTACCATTTAAAATTCATTAAAAGTAAGAGGGATGCAATTGGGAGAAAAATGATATAGTGTTACAGTGAGCACAATGAAAAGGCCTCTTCCTCTGATACATATTCATTGCTAGATGATGACAGAGCACTCCTATGTAATAGGAAATCTCATAATATTTATTACAATTAAAAAAAATCTATATAGGCTTTATGTACTACAACACATTGTAAGAAAGCATATTTGACCTTCATCTTTCCACAGCTAGGGTACAATACAACCTTTTAATTAAATTGGGTTGGAAAAATTCCAAATAAGAGTTACATGTCTCATTTCAAATATATACATTTTGCAGAAATAATTGGCTTTGGGGATAACAAACAAACAAACAAACCCAAACTCAAAACCCAAACAATGCAAAAAAAAAAAATCCCAAGCATAAAACCCCAACACCAAAGCCTTCCCCCAAACCAGGCAGTTTTTCCCACTAGGATTATTGCTTTGCTTATCAATAAAATGGGAGGACAGAATAAAAATCTTGAAAGGCCAGTTCCAACTGGTATGTAGTACCATTAAGACTTTGCAGAGCCTGTAATCCCAGAGCTTCTAGGACTCAGAGCTTTGAGGCATAACCCAAAGCTCACTGTCTGCTTTGAAATAAACTTTCTATCAAGCTCCAACTGTAGAAGAGGACACAGAACTATGCAATTGAAATCTTATTCAGTGATGTGAAAGCTTTACAAAGACTGGTTTTACATGCCTTCTGGTGAAGGGCTGACCTCTGTGGAATGGATTCTTACTTTTCATTTTTTTCAAGATCCTTTGTCAACTCTAAACACACAATTCAAGTGAGTAGAATACAAACAGTACTTAATATCAACAACTGATAATCTCTGCTATTTACCTGAAATTGCAAGCAGCATTTTTCTTCTGGCACCAAAAGTGGTAATTCCTAACTCTTTCAAATCTTGATCAGTAAGAGTCAGGAATGTCTGCAGATCAATCTACAGCAAAAAGAAACAGGAAAATTATGCAAAACAAGTCTCTCCTCAAAAGTATTAGGTCATAAATGTGGTTCAGAATAGCTTCACTTTTGTTTTTCCTACTGCATTTTACAGTTACTCTGACAAACTATTTTTTGCATGTTAACAGCAATTATTGCTTTTTGCTTAATTTGATACTCTGCATTCCTGACAGATAAACTAAAAAGACAAAAAGTTTTAGAAAAGCAAAGAATTAATCTTATTTCTTTGTGACTCCTGAGACTGTGTACTTACCACAATAGCTACAATGGGCCTCCGAATAGCTAAGTATGCATGTCTGTAGTTATGGTAGGTGCTTCAGACTATAGTAGGTTAGCAGAGGATGATCCTAGTTACTAGTAACACACACGAGTTAAAGCACTTGAGTATTTCATAGCATTCTAAAGTATCAGCAGCCATGTATTTTTATGGGTTTTTTTGTTCCCAATACAATTCAGAGAAACATAGTGGAAAATTGCTTTGTTTTCACTCTGTCCAAACTACTTGGTTCATCTCACCATTAAGCAGAAACTCTTGAGATAAGAAAAATCAACAAAAAAACTCACCTGTCAAACAAAAGCCATGTCTAGTGTCAGAACACAACACAGCCATCTTTCCTTTTTAGGAAAGCAGATAAAATACTAGGAAAGGATTAATGACTAGATAACATGGGTATTATGGAACATGCACGGGGGTACAGAGGAGATAAACCCGAGGAACTGTACACAGAATTAATTGAGGCACAGATGGATTTATTTGTGCAGATTGAGGACTGACCTTGCCATTCTCAGACTGGTTGCATGCAAGCCCATGCTGGCATCCATCCCACACCTGCTAGTGCTTTGCAATCCAAAAAGAGTTCATTACCTCAGGTGCAGCCAGCTCCTAAGCACTTTTGTGCAGTACTGCACAGGAACAAAATTCCCCTCCAACACTTAAGCAGCATGATTAGAAAGAGACAAGAAATACTGGCAGGAAAGCACCAGATCCAGCTGCTCCTGGGCTGAAACAACAGCAATACACTTCAGTCGACTCAGGATGATTCTGTGAGTGCATATACATGAGTGACTTAGGGTACAGAAGGTGCAAATTTGTCTCATAATAGTGTAAGTACACACTTGAATGTTTTCCTGGTGTGCAGTTTTCCTCTTGTGGAAGCAAATCTGAATCTAAATATGGGCACACCAAAGCAACTCATGCATCATGAATGGAAGGTCCTCTTGCAATTTTCCTTTGTGAACACATGCACAGTTCTCTTAATGACATGTCAATCTGCACAAAAACATACTTTGTGTGGTCTATTAGGAGAACACACACAGGTGCAAACTGACACCAGCACCTGGTACAGATCCCTGCCAAATCTTGCTGTGGTTCTCCTGTACCACGAGATACTGACACAACCTATACAGACATCTGTTTTTCTCCCTTGTACACTCCATTCCAGCAGTGTTATACAAACAACTGTCTACATACAACTACAATGCTTTCAGGACTAGATCAGAGGCTCTGTATCTAAGCCTGTAAGTCTTGCAGCTTGGCTCACTGTATCGTGTGACACAATTGAATATGTCACCCGCATAAACTATCTGCAGATAACTAAGTTGAATCCACCTATACAGTATGCTGTAGAAATGAAATGCTACCACTTAGACTAAGTTGAGATTAGTTGGTGTGGAGGTGGAAAGCTCACACAGATGACTGATGGTGTCTCCCTCCCTGTTGGGAGTGAATCAAAGGGAGTCAACTGGCACACAGAGGAAAAGGTGAGGGATGATTATATGTGACCCCAACATCGTCCGAGACAAGATGTTACTTCTGAATGCAGACTGGGATTTCCATAACCTATACATGAAGTTGACTGAAAGCTATTAAATTCTAGTTAGCATCCTAATTTACAAGTAGAAACCAAGGTTTAAACTTCCTTGAATTAAATAAAAAAAACCAAAACAAAACAACCCAATTTTAGTTTAATTCTTTGTTAAGTATAAATCAAAGGTTCAGGATAAAATACTACTCACATCCAGGCTATCTGGAAATCGAATGCAATGGATTGTTGCATGGATGCAACTTTGAAAGAATCAAGCTTATGAAAATCCTGTCACAAAATGACATTTCTTAGTGGCTTTGGTTGAGACAGAACTACTACTGCTAGAAAACATGCTACAAACATGAAGGTGTCTTTTCAAAGGAACACTAACCTCTTGCTGTTGGAATACATCTGTGTATTTGCCCAAACCAAGTTTGCTGAACAGCTCAGGCAGATCAGATCCCTTAAACAAACTGTTCAGGTTACAGCCATTGCTTCCTGTCAGTGAGGAAATGCAGTCCATGTAATTACTGCTACTGAGATAGTGTTCAGCTGAAAGGGAAGAAACACACTTTTAGTCACACCACAGAAGTGCACCACTTTGTCATATCAATATTGTATTTGATTAGATCATGAAATTAACAAAATATTTAGATCTTTATTATTCATCAAAAAAGCCTTTCAGTGGACTGAGATAATGGACAGTATAAAGCAATTTTAAATTTTTTAAATAAAGTTCCAATATTTGTTTTCTATAGAAAGATAGTTCACTTAGTATTTTAAAGCAATAAAATCACATTGTGTGAACTGTCACATGGATACAAATCAGGAAGTCATACAGGGGAAAGATCTGCAAGAACTTCTTGCTTTTCCTCCTCTTAAATCCTATCCTCCAGAAAATATTTTGGAAAATACCATTGCACACAAATGCAACCAGCCCTTTTTTGTCTGGATGGGGTGAAAACCATGCTGGAGCAATTACTGGTAAAAGAACTAGACAGTAGCCACATGATTTGGCTATTCTTTCAGTACAATGCAGACAAAAATTAAATGCAATCGTTTTATAAAAGACTAAAACTGGAAATATGCTCCCTTTAAATGACAATTTTAAATTACATTACTAAAAGTTATAAATTTAAAAAACAAACAACCAAACTGTTTCTAGGGTAAGGTTCTTAAACTATCCAAGAAAACTGATTTAGCAGTGCAATCACTTTCCTCTGCATACGTGTAATGATAGTACATAACCATATAGTTCATAATTGTTTTTCCCTCATGCTGCATAAAAAAGAATAGCTCCCAGGGAGCTCCGTCATCATAGCACTGTGGTGAGTGCTCCCTCCCTTGCTAGAGACACAGGAAAGAATAACAATGAAGGCATAAAAGGCTTACAGGAGGTAAAGAATACTCTCCCAAATGAGTAAAATTAAGATTGCCCCAGAGACTTCTACTACGGTCTCCACTGCAGAATGCCAATAGGATGTGAAAACCACCATTTTTCACAACTGGCTATGCTACATTTCTTATTATCTGGGCACAAACTCCTTAGAAGCATTTGGAATCGGATTTACATTTCCATTTTGGAAAAGAGTAAACCATTCAATGTTGACAATGTGGACATTAGAAGTCTGTCAAATGAAGCAATAACTAAGTTGATTTTTAAGACTTTAAAAATGCGGTGCCTCAACTTCTTCACTATCAGAGTAAGATAACACTAAAAATACCCAAAGAGGAATTTATGAGCCTACGCTTATGGCAGATGACACAAGGTCACGTATTGAAAACTGAGTATTAAGAAATACTTCTTACTGATGTAGTCAGGAAGCATTATCTTGAAAAAAAGGAAGAAATTCAACATTAACATACAACTGTGTCAATGCAGGCTTACATTTTAGCATGCTGCCACCTATACATTAAAGTAAATGCAACTGTACATCTAACTCACAGCTGTTTCTTTTGTGCCTCCTCCGTGTATTTCATTCTCTGGGAAAGCTACAGCTGCTACAGAACATATATTCCTTCTGCTCCACTTCCCCGCACCCCAACCCACCCCCCCCCCCGGGCCCAGTGTATGGATGTCTCTACATATGCATTAGAAGAAAATTAAATACATTTTAAATCCTTATTATTTTGATAAACCTAGAGCTTCCATTTTTTGTCCAATTAACTTGGAAATATCAATGGCTTGACTTCAAAGATAACCTTTCCATCCCTTTTGCTGTGTGAGTACTTAGAATATGGAAAGCAGTCATTCACAGATGAACTAATGTACTTTTAAAAATTATTAATAATTACAAGTATACCAGCCATGAATATTTTCTCTAACTGAAACTATCCTTTCTTAGGATGTCCTGCTTCTACTATTTGTGTACTTTGCTGTGATTCTGGCATTTAGGCTTTTATTCACCTTTGTAAGAAAGGGGCAATAAAGAAAGTAAAAACCAGCTATAGCAGTTATTTCTCCATAATGCAGTTATTTAGTATGGGTCAGTATTCTCCACCTCCATTTTTCATTCTTTCAGAAAGACATATATTAAGTTATTAAATGAAAAAAAATTAAATTTCAAATAGTTCATTTGAAGTAAAATTTTCAGTTAAGTTGCAAACACTGTTTAATAAGTAATTACAAAATTTACAGCATTTATCCACAGAAACCAGTGTTTGAAAATCTTGTGCCAGGCCATGTCAAATGCATGGACAGTTGTCTTTTACTACCATAAAGAAAATCATACCTTAAAACTCAATATCAACACAGATTATGACTTCACCAGTGAGCAAATAGACCAATGAAGACTTGTTGTTCTGTTCCATTATTGATGCAGAAACAATGAAGACAGCAAAGAGCATTTATCAAGAATGTCTTGGATTTAAAAAAAATCCTTTGAAGTTTCCTTTTGGAACATTACTTTGTATATCATGCTACACAATCTTGCATAATGTTTTCACTTTACGCACACCTATAAAGTTTTTTGTAATTTGAAATTTAAATACCCAGTGATGTCAGGAAACATTTATAATAAAAAAAAAATTAATTATATCAACTTCTTTTTTTTAATCGGATCTTAAGAAATTATTAACCTGACTTATTTTGTTTCCGCTTGGGGCTGCCTATTGAGGAGACAAATTCATTATGAGCTGTGGGTCCAAGCCCATTACGATCTCTCCAGTTATCAGATTCACTGCCACTTCCCAGGTGCTCCCGGCTGTTGGACCGTGAGAGGGACACAGATGAACCCTGCAAATCACAAAAAGAAAATTGAAACAGAAGTTTCACTATGACTTAGATGTTTTCTTTGAAGCAGTTCAGTTAAGAAAACTCCAACTTTTAAAGCTTGCAAACATTAGTTTGGGAGATGCTTAGTAGTTAAATAATTTCAAACCAGACAATAACAGCATGTCTGTCTGAAACATATGCAGTTTACGGATCTTAAGCAGAAGTTATTTAAAGACCATGCTTCAAAATAAATTGCTCAGTATTTCCAAGTTCGTTTCAAAATGTTCCACGGTATCAAATTCTCACACAAATTCCAGACAAAGCAGTATATCAACTACTTCCCTTCAGTGGGAAGGCAACATTGTAGAACATCTATCTGAAGTTAAGTGGATCAAGTTCACAATACTTAATATTGTACACAATATAACAACAATAATTCTGCAAGGGTTTGTGAATTTACAGATTCATTTATTTTTAAATAGAATTCCATATTCATATAAAGTACTAATTATTAACTCTTATCACTGTGGGTCATAATGTTCTAAAATAAGGCAACAGTATTCTCTGAAAGCAGCAGTTAACTATGAAATTGGGTGGTAATGTACCCCCCCAAAATATGGACATTATTGATACCACACACTTACATGAACTAAAAATTGTGGAACCAAATGAACAATTTAATTCTATACACTTGCATCAAATTCCAATTGAAAAGCATAACTTACGAGGCAGCAATCTTTTCTACTCTTAAGGCAAACTCCTTGTCATTGGCAAAATTGAGAAGGTATGAGCTATGGTTAGTATGACTCAATAATTGAGGAAAGGCAAAAATTGACATCAAGTCTTAAGAGAAGGATAAGAAGAGATATGGACTTTACATTATATTAGGTCATAATGATGGCTAAATGTTGTGAAATAAAATTAAAAAAATCATCCAATGTTTCTGGAAAACTGAATTCAGAGAAAAATAACATAGTGAAGATAAAATATGTTTGGTGAGATTATTTTACAAATTAACTTCCCAGAAATTAGACTGTGATACCAATATTATATCTGTTCAAAGACTTCAGCACAAGAAAGATTTTTCACTTTCAAAAAATACTTAGAACCCTAAAAGGAAAGCTAAAAATCTTATTTGCAAGACTTTCTTTTACAGAAGTTAGATGTTTCTCAAGAGAAACTACCATATCATTCACTAGAAACAAATTTCCATTACAGTATAGTTTTTTTATACCTCATACGTAGTTGTCATAGATGGCTTGTACGATACATGATTTGCTCTTCTTAGTTCCTTGATAGTTTCTGCAGGCATAGATTTAGAGAACCCCAAACCACTCCATGTATTTGTTGGGGTTCTTACTTCCGTTACAACAGGCTTCTTTAACATAGCTGAAAAAAACACAGAGAAAATCAGTAAATTTCAACTTTAGTAAAGGTACTGATAGGATAATCCTGCAGTCATGTATGCTAATAGACTTCAGCCAACAAACAGTAAACTCTAAACACCTCCACTTGCTACACAGCTTGCCTCCTACCCTTCTGACTCTGTCATAAGACAGTTAAACCTCATAGGGAAGCAAGGAAGCCAAAAGAATATCTGTTTCAAAAAAAGGGTTTTCTGTTTGGTGAGGGGTATTTGGTTTAAACAGGTTCAAAGATGTGATTAAATCCCTTACAGTTTTGAAACTTAATTTATCCCCAAAATAAGAAGCAACTTTGCTAATATCTTTAAGTTTAATTTGCATCCAAATAAAATCAGGTCTCTGAAAACAGCATGAATCATTTGCATATGGATACACTCATACAGAGCATCTCATCTGCAAGTTGTTTATTCTGTATTTCATACTGTGTTTGTATTAAGAAATTTTTGTAACATGAAAGCTAATATACAAATGTTTGATTATCAGCTTTAGATTTGATTTAAAAAAATCAAATTAAACCCCAGAAATTTCAGAAAATCCTTTCATCTGTGTACTAACAAACTTTTCAAAAGTCACTGTTTATCCACATACCTTTGGTTGCTAGTAGCTTCTTCTGTTCATAGTCAAATGCCTAGAAATTAAACATGCAGAAGATAGCTTAATTGCCATTATAATTAAATGTCAGCTCTTTATAAAAACAAAGGTTTTGAAAGTGGTCATTGAATAAATCTAGGAGAAACCTGAAGTACTGCACAATAAAGTAACTGTAGTCCAGTCCAGAGCTTTAGTTACTTAAAGCATTCACTCAGCCATCAATAACAAAGATGAAAAAACCATCTGATAGACATTTGAGTGAGGCTGCAGCACTACGT